>VDFB02170251.1:0-27406 GCA_007258455.2 Sequoia sempervirens | reverse complement strand
GAGAGAGAGAGAGAGAGAGAGAGAGAGAGAGGTAATGACCTGAGAGGGAGATGGAGTGAGAGAGACAACAAGAATAGAGGGGGAGAGAGAGAGGGAGTGTGAGAAAGGGATTTGGAGTGAGATAGATTTATCTAGGTAGGGTGGGAGGAAATGAAACCTGAGAGAGAGGGAGTGTGAGAGGGGATTGGAGTGAGAGAGAGTAGTCTAGGTAATGTGGGAGGGAGTGAGACTTGAGAGAGAGAGACTTCAGAGGGATAGAGAGTTATCCAGTTAGAGTAAGGAGGTAGAGAGAATATCTAAGGTAAAACCTCAAATTTCCATCTACGATCATAAACTGCACACTCTCAATGTTATCAAATTGGTTGAACAAAGAGAAGGGAAAGTTATATTTCGTTCAAAGCAGGTCATTTGGTGAGCACCAAATTTGGCACTTGCCAAATAACACATCACATTTGGCGCACGCTAAATTTGGTGCTCGCCAAATGTGATGTTCCATTTGGTGAGCACCAAATTTGGTGCTCATCAAATGTGATGTGCCATTTCACGAGCGCCAAATTTGGCGCTCGCCAAATGACCTGCTTTGGACGAGTGAATCAACAGGATTTTCCAAATTTACTCATATTTTCATATGTGCCCACCATCACATTTGCATGTCTTTAAATGTAAGTTTATAAACAAACCGTGATGATGTTAACCTCTCTTTTAGCTATCTAAATATATAATTATTTTTTCATTTTGATTCAGTTGAGGTTTTGATCCATAACTTCTATTGCAAATGCCTCCATTTTTTTGTCAAAAACCAACATGTGCTAGTTTTAGGATAGATTTTTACTCGTTCATTGAAATGTGAAACAAATTACATTTTTTAAAACTAGACTCCATTCTACACATGATGAAAAAAAAATCAATTTTTGATTAGTTTTCAAAAAAATTAGGGGGGAGCATGCTCAAATTTCAGCTTTGTAGGATGTGTCCACTTTCAAAATTCATAAAATATTATATATTCATTAAAAAATTATCCAAAAGAATGAGGATAAACTACATGGTGTTAGCTAATTTCTCACCATTCAATTTTTGAAATTCCCAAAAGAAGTTAATCAAAAGGGGACTTAGACGCTATGCTATTTTTTTAAAAAAAATAGGACCTATTCCCCCCCCCTTTTTGAGACCCTTAATCTTCATTAATTTTAAAAAGAATTAGTAGCTTAGAAACTAGACTTAGAGCACTTCAACTCTTGTTGTTGCTGCATCTTGAAATTCTGAGCGTAACTATCTTCATTTTCTCATGCAAATCAATTTTTGTTGATTTCAACAAAAAAAAAGTGGCATCTTAAGAGCCAAAATTGTGTCACAGATCCATGCACTTACCCTCAACCAAAATATGATCCCTATAACAAGAATATTTTTACAACTAGTTATATAGATTATGACAAAGTTCAAATCTCAAGAAACCAAATACATCATGAGACTATCAATGGGAAATAAGACCTTGTAATCCAACTTGAGTATGATGGGAATGACACTAGCCTTTTTTATCAACCAAAATATGACCCCTATGACAATAATGAGAGTCTTGTGGATAAAAATGAATTCCTTCAATACTTATAAATTATTGCATTAAAAAAAAATTCTACAAGTTTCAATCACCCATCCATTAATCCTCAATAGCAAGAAATGACTAGCACAAGACATACCACTAATCCTCAAAATTTATCCATTAGTTGTCTTTCTTCTACCTTTGACAAGGGAAAATCATCTTTCTTCCAATGCCTCCTTCAACACCAATCCATCTCCCAAATCCTTATCTCCTATTCATATCCCAAATCCTCATACTCATCACTAATGTAAGAAATATTTGTATCCTCCACCTCCTATCCCAATCTTTCATCCTCCAAGCCATTGTAATCCATACCTTTCCAATATAGTCCATCCTAATCTAAAAACCCATCCAATGAAGTCACCTTTAGGGATTTTCTCTAAGGACTAACAATAAAGGATCTTAAGCTCAACTACACAAACAAGTTTATGCCATCTCGCCACATTGCTAATGCTACACCATCCAAACATATTGTTGAATATTCAATCCTTAATCCCAAATCCCTCACATGCATCAAATTTATTAATTCCAACATCCATAAACTCCAAAAATCCTTATCACATTTATGTGTGCAACTCAAATGGTCCCTCCACATACTAATCACTAGAAACATGAAACACCAATCCTCATGTGTCAATAACTTGCTTCAAGAAAATTCGCATGTGTCAAGAACTTGCTCCAAAGCATACCCAAACATGCATGATACTAAATAAATATCTTATCTATGATCAAGAAATCATATATCAAATATCATCATGTACTCTATCACTTATCAAGATCACTCAAGAGCTTTCTATCCAAGATCCATTATTACCATGTGAAAATCCTATTTCCATCTAAGATAATCTAATTTTTTATTAGTATCCTATTTATGATTATGATATCTCAGCTAATTTCTCATCTTTGATCAAGAAATCCAAGATGATATCCTCATCCATAAAAAATCAGTCTTATCCCCTCCACACTCCAATAACCTCCATTTCACAAGATGAAACACTTCCCTCCCTTGGACACATATTATCAAATAAATGGCATGGATTGCATTAAAAATGTTGATAAAAAATATACTATGGATCACATCATATTATAAATTATCAAGTGACAACAAGCATGAAATAGGAGAAGGCCCTAATATCTTATCAACTATGATCATTCATTGTTGTCAAAGTAGGATTTCTCACATGAGAAATATCAAAAATTAATGGTTTGACATATTTCTTTCAAAATAAAGAATATCCCATCATAAAAAATATCTATAAAAAACATGTAATACCAAGGAAAAGAATTAGGTTGACATGAATAAGGAATTTTAGAATTGTTGCACTTTTATGTAAACCCTAGATATCAAGATCTCAACTATCTATCAATAAAGAAATCTAATGATGCTAGTGGTACTTTGATGATATTGAGGGTAAATTCACCTGTTATAAGCATAAAAATAGGGGCCATGTGTAGTCCTTACCATAAAGTTGATATCAATACTCCTCCCATCCATACCATAAACCACCACTTTGAAATCCTTAAACTTGCCAATTGGAACCAACAAAAATAAGTCACAAAGAAAAAGATTAAAATCAAATGTCAAAAGATAATGAATCCAAAAATTAAAGTGGACACATGAAGTCAAAATAGATCCTAATTGGATCTATAGACACCTAAATCCAACTAACATATTTCTAAAAAAGCATCATCATTTTCCATCATTAGGCATCATCAATTTATCTTTTGCATTTATTTAAATAATTTATTATTTAATTAAATTATCTATTGCATCATTTTTCCTCTATATTGATTAAACAATTAACATTATTTAATTGATTTAGTAATTATTCCTCTTTCATAGATTAATTAAACAATTCATTATTATTTAAGCAATCCATTTCTCATTTCCCACTTCTCAAATTAAATAATTATTTTAATTAATTAATTTATCCATTTATTCCTCTGCTTTATTGTGTTGACATATGCATTCTACTACAAATGTTTAAACATACCATTTTAGCCTCCCAAAATAAATCTTTCTTGAATCTATGATAAATTTTCAAGAACCTAAAGTGATGACCTACTAGAGAAACATGTAGTTCTACCAATACCTTAAACTTAAGGGTTTAATTATTACATAGGTATAACCTAACATTGTACCATAAAACATTTTCTTTCAATATAATTTTCTTTGACAAAATTGAATCTTGTTGGAGTTTGATTTTCATTGGATCAGGTGCATTCATTGCGTTCTCTCATGGATTAATAGTGGCGTCGACATTTATTATTGGTATTAGCATCTATCAGCTCGCGGATTAGCACAGATTTTAGGGTGTCCAAGTTCATGTTTGGCCGGTGATTCGTCTGCATCGACAATCTGATCTTTCACATGATTAGTTATTGGTCAGAAGTATTCGCTGTTAAATCGGGATTTTGTGCCTTGATATACTATCAGCCTTGCATCACACGATTGGCTTTGCCATATTTTCTCAGCTATTACTTTGATCAGCCGACATCATCTTCAATCAACGACTTTGTTTCAGATTGGGTTTCGATTGTGGGAGCTTGCATCTCTATTGGAAGATTATACAAATTGTGGCAGCATTATTTTATTAGCATTTTCCCTTACCAGTGCCCTCCCTATTGGGAGTTAGTACCTTTTGTCAAGTGTTCTTAGCTTTGATAGTGTTCTTTCTTGCAATTTAATATTTCCAATCAAGAGTAGTCATGGATAAATTAAGTATCATTGAGAAATTTGATGGTAGAGACTTTCATACATGGTAGATATAGATGCAACTACTCTTGATAGAAAAAGATCTATGGGACGTTGTCAAACTGAATTCAGTCACACCAACTGATGTTGATGAACTAGCTAAGTGGAATATCAAAAATTAGAAAGCCTTGGGAACTATTGGTCTCAGCTTATCAAAAGCATATTTACATCATGTGGATTTTGCAAATTCAGCAAAAGACATTTGGGAATCATTGAACAAGCTTTTCGGATCTGAAGCAGAAAGTTCCAAGACAACATTGAAGTAGAGGTTGTATGGATTGAAGATGGAAAAATGTACAACAATGGAAAATCATATCAGTAAGTTTCATTCTCTCCTAAACCAGCTAGCTGGCACTAATGAAAAAGTAAAAGATGATGATGCCAAAGCAATACTTTTGAATAGTTTTCCTAAGCATATGTTTGGTATGGTGTTCACATTAAGCAAAGTGAGCATTAGCCTTGAAGGATTAATCTCTACTCTACTTGAAAATAATGAAGACTTAGAATTTGAAGAAGTTTTATATGTACAAAACAAAGCAAGAAAAGGTAAGTACAAATCCAAGTATATTCCTTCAAAAGGAAAAATCAAATGCTTCTATTGTAATGAAACAGGACATGTAATTTTAAATTTTAAGAGGGCACAAGATCTACTAGATGATAAACTAGATCATCATGCCTCCTTAGCTGAAGAAACTGATTGGGAAAACCATACCAATGATGAAGAGTTATCATGTCATGCTTCATTACAATAGAAGCATTTGATTTTTCCTTTTAAAGGAATATACTTGGATTTGTACTTACCTTTTTTTTCTTGCTCTATTTTGTACATATAAAACTTATTTAGATTCTGATTCTTCAGCTCTGGTGACATTTCATTTTCTATGTGTGGGTTATTTTCTTACATAACCCCCTAGTGTAAAATATTGTAATGAAAAATAACACAGTGTAATGTAGTACATGGATCTTGAAAGGGTTTGTGGGAGGATCCAAAAAACCACACAAGATGGACAGTTGGTGGGTTCATGTTCATGTCCAGGTTTGTGGTAAGCCTATGTGAAAACCATGAAAGGTTGATGAGGGGTGCCTTTCTTTTGAATCAAGATCATGAGAGAGTTGGGCTTACTTCTGATGTAGGGTGTGAGTTCTTACCATGTTCACACTAGGGGGGGAATGTTGGGAATTATTGTTCACATGGGTTAGAATAATAATGTGTGCTACAATAAAAGTGAGTTGTTATTATAGCTCACATAATTAATATTGTTTGTATTATGAGTTGTTTTAACAAATCATATATTTAGGAGTTTGTTTATTTGTTAGTCATGAGTTGTTATAGGATGTTTCCTATAACATAGGAAATACAAGTCCTATATATATGTAAAGGTATTGAATGAAAATTGTGTAGAAGCACGATATTATTTTCTATGTTAAATTTCTTTGAATGCTTATATTATTTTGCCTAAAATCTTTGATAACCACAACATCCTCCTTTTATTCCTTATATATGATCTCCATCATATCCTAAAATATTTGTGACCCATTTTTTTCTTCAAATGACAACCTCTATTCCAAGAAATATTTGAGTATCATGATTTTGATTTATCTTCAAGTTTCTACCCATCAAATAAGGTTTCCATCTCATTCTCTCCTCCAAAAATCTTCATCCTTTCATTATCATTGTTATTAAGTAATTTTGTGCTAAAAATCTGAGAGCAACTATAACACTATTCTTCAAGATGCAATTGAAGAACAATAGAGCTAAGGTTATTGTGAAAAATTGTTTACAAGTGCCATGTAGAGAAGCCACTATCCACCATCTATTAGCATCTAAGACACTCCATCCATAATAAAATACTTTCATGCACCTATCATACCTACCATAGCTTTCTAATTATAGTTATTTAGTGTTATTTCATTCTATCTTAGGTCATAATAAACTTCACAACACCCATCCCATAACTGAAAAATCCTATACCTAACTGGGGGAATTTCCTTAACCTAGTCTTCAAATTTGATCCTTGGAGTCAGTGTTAGAGGGAAAAACTTTCACAACCACTATGAAATCATCACATATCATCCAAAATGAAAGAGCTCACTTACCACAAACCATAATAAACTTAGTTCATGCACCATTGTCATAATAAAGTTATAATACCTAGACATGTCACTCAAGCAAGTACAAAAAACACACATTACCTAATGACAATGAGTGTTCAAAAAACAATCACAAACAAAAGGATCCTATTGAGCTAGCCTACTACCTACTAATCAGTTTCCTAACCAAATTTAGCCACTATTATAAAAATTATCATGCCTAAACAGATGCATCCTTCCACCAATATACATTATCCAATCTGAGCCTTTTCATCAAGAAAATATAATTATTCCTACTAGAATAATCCATCAATAGATCAAAAGTATCACGTCTATAGATATCATCACATGCATATATGGGTATGTGCAAGATCATTATGTGCCAAAAAGTGGCGATATGTAACTGATATGATGGCCCATGTGGCTGACGACTTCTTTTTTACCCAAAATTGATGAAATGAAAAGGGTTTTAAAGGAGATTCTCAACCTTCCACCAATATAAATTGCGCTTTACTTTGAATCTTCTAATAAATAATTATTATTCATTTCTATTTGAATTACTTATTCAAAGTCCCCGACATAATGTGCTTGATTGAAAAATATCTATAGATTTCAAACACATCACATTTGAATCCAAAAATATGCATCACATTCTATGCTTCTTGCATACTATAGGATTAAAAAGAAAATTGAATTTCATGAAGTTTTGACCAAGTTATGGTCGCATTACACGAAGTTTTATATTTTTAGAAGTTGTAATAAAAAAATTAATACCACTATTTACTTGGAAAAATTACAAAAAAAATATGAACATCACATCCGGGACATGAGTCCCTCTAATTTGTATCTAAAATTCATAGTAAACATTATCATTTTATTGTGGTTAGGGCAGTCACAATGCATTGACCTACTTATTTTTTCCCTAAAATTTAAGTACTATCACATTGGAAATTTCAACTTTTCACCAACAGATTTTAAAAAATAAAAAATAAACCTAGTAGCTCAGGAAACCACATTCAATTTTCTACATATTCTATTCTCATATTTGTGAAATAATATAGATAACTTATTCAAATTTTTACGTCAAGTTGCCTAACTATGATTTTTCTGATTTTTTTGCTACTTAAGGGCCTATTTTTTCCATGATGATCCCGCACATACCCATATCCTATATACATAACCATATCATCAATATGATATAACATCATCATTCACAACATCATGATATAGCCATCATATAGGTCATCATTGCATTATTAAAAAATACAAAAAATTATAGCATCACATAATGTCATCATCTAGTATAACATCATCATAATCTATCACATCACATATCATAGCATCAAATATATCATCAATGTATGCATATATTCATCACATAACAAAATAAAATAAAAATTATAACACCATCACATAACATATATACATATATAGATTTTTCTTCCAAAAATGAATCTCATATCATATATCATGTGTCATGATACATCAATACAACAAGTTTATACATGGGCTCATTAGCCATAATTCTACAATACAATTAGCCCGCAGGAAAAAAACCCTAGTGTGTCTAAAAAATACAATCATTTGTACAAATGAGGGCTATAGTGAACTCCCTCCCATAGAATGGGATGGGCATGGTTTTTGTGACCCTAATGGTGTTGCCTCTCTCTATCCCTAATTATCGCCCTACCCTGGCAGTGGTCTAGGATGTGGTGGGCCCATCAACCCCTTGCTCACTAATCTCTAAGACCTCAATCTCTCTGATTTTTTGTGGGTAAATCTTGAATCTCAACACTCTAGAGGTACTAATTTCTCATACAAATACCTACAGTATAGGGCCTCTTGGGTCGATCCCGTGATCTTTGAGATCATCTTTATATTTTATTGTTGGAGGATATCCTTAACCTTGAGAAGATACTATTTTAATCTCTAAAAACATATCACAGTCGCATCCCTCTCTATTATCATTGTAAGTCCTACAAGCTCTATATTTGGGCCTATAAGGCAGCTAACTATCCACCATCAAACCACCATCCCCTCCTACAGTCTATGTAACTAGGGGTCACACAAGTTGTACCACTTGCTGCATAACTAGTTGTTATACCACTTGTTGTATAACTATTTGTTGTACAATTGATTGCACTATTGTTGTTGCCACATCACCACCCCCTCCACCATCTCCTCCTCCCTCATCCCCACCTCCCCCATCCCCACCTCCTCCACCATCACTTCCCCCTACTTCATCATCCCCCGAGTCAACTGGGTAGCGTACTTTCCTACCTCCCCCTTCCTCTTCTCCGCCTTCACCACCCTCCCCACCTACAAATCTATCAAAAAAATTCATTCTTTAACTAGCCCACCAAGTTTCATAGTCTACTATTATCTTGAAATCTATTACATCTAGCCATAAATTCCACTACATGGGGTCTATCCCCTCAAAATCACCAATCATGGTCTCAAGATTAATCATAGGGCTCTAATACAAGTTCTTTCACTATGATCTAGCATGTAAGTCCTCCCCAATGGGAACGTCTTGTCTCCATACAAACTATTGAAGTACTCAACTAGGTCTAGGTATAACTCAATGATATAAATAGTGTAACCAATCAAATATCGGGTATTGCAGAAATTGGGAAGGTGATCTCCATTATCATACTAGGCCTTGCATTACCTCCATGGTCTCTAAGTGAATTTTTCCAAATCATCTAAAGCTCAACACCAATAGGGTACATTACTCAGCCTACATTGGGTCACAACACCATCATAATATCGTGAAAAGGGAAAATTGGGTGCCTGTGCTCTATCTACCAATGGTATCGTGATCACTATGTGCTCCCATACCCTAATGGTATCACGATCTCTATGTGTAGGAGAGTCACCACAACCTATGTTGGATCTGAACCTATATGCCACCTGATGTAACTAATGTATAGAGTCACCAATATGCAAGGACCCCATGCATATGTCATCCTCTCAATTACTCCACTATAGCCAATAGGAAACCCATGACCTCTCCTGTCTAGCATTAATACCTTGTTGATCACTACTACCATCATCTCAAGCATTGCATCAAAGTGTGCTTGCATATGGCTCAAATTAATCTCATAGTCCTCAATCCCAAGGTCATCTATCATAAATAATCAGCTCAATGTGCCCTCCATAGTGTATGTGTCATAGATATCTCGTGCACCATGGATCAAAATCATTGGAATCCTCCACATGTCCTTGAGAGTGATTGCCAGTTCCCTAGTCGACAACAAGAATGCACTCCACTCACTATACCATCACTCGCCTAAAGCAATCATCATCCCTCTATTAGCCTGAATCTTGGGCATATAAGTAATATTTAATAATCTCACAACTCCTAGAAATGCACACTCATCATAGGTGAGATTCCACCTCAACATAAGCACCTTTATATGCCTCTCAAGAGGCATTAGTGGCTCTCAAACATCCTGTAAACATAATGAATACTTTATCAATCATTCTTACCCACAAATTGCGAAAAAACCTAACATGCTTTTCCACTAACCAATGGCTTAATTTTTCAATTGTTTCATTTGACCAATCAATTGTGACCCAATTTTTAGCTACACCATTTTTGGCATCAATTATGCAAGACCTAGTCAATTGCACTATTTTCATCATCATTTTTACGATGAAAATCCTATGTGCACTACTAAAATAATTGTGTAATCTTAAATAAATTGCATAAAAATTGAGCATCAATTATGCCACAATGCATCAAATGTGCCATTTGTAGTTTCATTTGCACAAAACTAATCCTACTACATAATTCATTAACCTAAATTCTACACCAAATAAATACATTCAAATGTAAAATTCACAAGTTAAGAGTTAGGTACATACCTTTGTTGGTGTGTCGTGTAGTCATCCATAATTCTTGACTCTCTTTGTGAAGTGATCTCCCTTTGGAATTCTCACCATCATCTCAACACCTTCTCTCTCGAGCACTCTAGATCTCTACAAATCTATGACAATTAGGAGTGCAAATGATGACATTTGACCCCACAACCTACTATCACTACTATATTTGACTCCACTTTTCGACGAACGTTTGTTGAACTGTCAACAAACTATTGTTGAAATTCCGACGAATCTCTTGTAAAAATTTCATCGCTGAATTTTCTTCCGTATCCTGATGACCTTCAAAATGTTGAATTCACGACTGAACTTCATCGGTTGCCACCACAAAAAAGGGACCTCGTGTTCGTCGATATATCAACAAACATTGCATCGATCTAGCAATGAACAATAGCCATAACACACGTGGCATGCCTCTACCAAATCGTCAGAATAGCATGAGATGTTTGTTGAAATTGTGACCAAGTTTCGTCGAAAGTCAAACAAACATTCGTCGTTTGTTCAATGATCTCGTTATCGGAATGAGATCAAAATTGCGTCGAAACTATAGCTATATCAGGAGGACTGACTTGTGGTCTCATCGATGAGCACGAGGAAGTATATCAGCGAGACTTATACCATTGGGGTAAGTTCTGAATATTTACGTGACCCACTATGTCTCTCTGATATATTCCCAGTGCTCTTGTTAGTGAAATAAATGATGGTCTCACCGATGAAACTTCATTGGTGAGACTTAAACATTCAGGCCAACATATATTTTTCATGTTGAGATGACTTGTCTTGATAAGTAGGAGGTATGACTTGTCTTGCCGATAGATTATCTTCATCGATGAGACCATAAGCCAGTCTCCCCAATATTCTGACAAACATTTGTCATTTGTTCAACGATCTCGACATTGCAATGAGATCAAAATTGCGTCGGAGCTATAGCAACCTTGTCGCACTTTTTTTTTTCGTCGGACTGTGTCGTCGAAATTTTGACGAAACGTTGCAGTTTTCTTTTTTTAAAAGATTTATCGAGAGGAATAACTTGTGGTCTCATCGACAGAGCACGAGGAAGTATATCGGTGATACTTATACCATCGGTGTAAGTTCTGAATGTTTACCCTATTGATGGTTCGGATGAGCATAGCAACAGTTAAATAGAATATTACTATTCTGCTCTCCTAAAAGAGAAAGAATAACACATGGATACCTAACTCCCAAGGTCTTGGTAATCGGTTCTCAACTATGTTGGTTTCACTCAATGGTTGATGTGAACTATAATGTTCAAGGGGCCTGTTGGTGTTGAGCTTCTGGATTGTTCTAAAATCAAACATAAATTAAAACCTACTTTAACAAGGGTTTTTAAAGAAACAAAAAAAGATAGATCAAAGCTTTGGAACTGAAGAGAATAGTAATTCATCCAACTTAACCAGATTTGTTACCTTTCAAGGAATTGCTAACTAAAACTAGAGAAAAAAATCAACTTGTGATTGACACATAGTTTCATTCATTCACAGTGCTAATTCCAACAACAAATTGTAAATCACCATTTAAACAAAGCATAAAATAAGATTTCATTCCTTGAAAGCTTCTTAAATCAAATGATTAACTCAAAATAAATACCATTCGAACACAAATAGCAGATTTTAATCTAGTTGTTTCTACCGTTAGTGAAACGATAAACAACATTTACAAATCTGCTAATAAATCACCAAAGGTAATGTGAAAACCCATGTCTTCATATCATTTCTATCTACACCAAGAAAACTTGAAAGATACATTATCGTCATTTGAATCTAACTCCTACTCTATTGTTACTCTTAAGTTTCTCTTACTTAAAAAAACCCTATTGTTCCTATTTTTCTACCTGTTATCCCTGTTGTCTCTGTTACAAAGAGGCAAAAAGAATGCCATATATACATAATGCACCAAAAAGAATGCCCTGGCCCCTGTTTTAGGGTTTACAAAAAAATCCATTTTAGAAAGGCTTCCCATCTTTTGAAGAGTTAATTTTCATTCAATGTGAACTTCTCGTCCATGTCAAGAAAGATTGTTCCGGATGACCTCTTAGATCTTTGGGTAACTATATAGCATTTACTGGCCCTGTGTGTCCATCTTCAACTTCCCAGTGGGTTGCCTTTGAATAAATTTCAGCATTATCATTAATGCTGATCCACCTCTGCTGCAGAGAGAGACTACAACTATCACTAAGACGCAGCCTTCTCTTCCTTTCGGCCTCGCGCTTGCTCTAGACTTTCCCGGAAGTCGATCCTCGAAGTAGCATCCTAATTTTCTCGACTTAGATCCTGAACACCATTGTTCCTAAGTCATCCATCACTTACTACGAGCGCATCCACACCGTTTCATCTGCTGATCCCTTCACGAGGTAGTCAATCGGGCCAATGGTTCGCTTTGTTCCTTTGATTTGGGTGAACATTATCATCTATGTAGAGATTCCTAAGCAATAAAATTTGTTCACCAATCTATGCTCTATGGAGACACCGAATTGCAGTCTCCCCGATGCGATTCTACTCTAGCGCTACTCCATGCAGAAGCATACAACTAATGTAGCAAGACCACATGTCAAGCTGAACAAGCATCGGAGACACAAAACCACGAAGACAATCGCGATAATGAGGTCATGGAGTTCTTACCACAGGTATCGATATCCTTTCTTATTGAAAATCCATCGCTATCGCATTGTGATTCCCCCATTTTCAGTAAGATTTCTGTCAAATGTAAACCTTCAGTTGAAGGAGTCCTTAACAGCTGGGTTATCCTTGAATGGCTACAGACTCTTATTCTCTTGGTAGGACATCATATCAGCTCCTTTCTGTCCTTCTATAGACATCATCGAGTCAGCCGACATCACGTCAGGTAGCCAAAGTCATAGCGATATCCCATCGATCACCGAGACACCATCAAGCCCATGCAAGACATTATAGCAAAGCCCTCACCTTTCGGCGAGACTCCAGCGGGTCGGGAAGACTTCTCCCCAAGCAACCCTTTCTCCCTGATGACAAACCTTTTCGCCGAGACTTCCATGGTTATAAGACATCAATCGAAGGGAGAAACCTCTTCACAGAGACCTCCATCAAGTCAGCAGACCTTATACCAAAAGCGTAAATCATTTGATGAACAGGCCACTTTGGAGAGTCCTCAGTCAGCGAGACTCATAACGGTTCTATTTCGGCGATGAACTCATTTCATTGGAAGACTTTGTTTGTTCAAGAAGACCTTTCACTGAAGCTCAATTTTGTTGAAACTCTATGTCGGTAGGACATCTGCCCAAAACCACAACCTTATTCCGAAGGCACCATCCTTTCAGTGAGACACCACTTGGTCGCCGGGACTTCCATTTGTCGGGAAGACTTCTCCCTGAACCGAAATCCTTTCGGCGACACTAGCCTTGTGTGCAGTAGTTGGCGAGACACCTTCCCAAGTGGAGAGACATATAAAACCTCACAGCGACTAAGATGTCATGGCGACCGGTGGATCCCAAATGAATAACACACTGCCAGTCGGCAAGACATCTGAAAGGTCTCAACGACTTCCTTCTTGAGGAGTTTTATGCTAAATCTGATTGCGGTATGCTTCCCAACTGAGTTCCTTGAGAGATATCCTCAGATGAATAATTTAATCCTGCAAAACAAATGCCTCCATTAGTTCTCAAAAGCATATAAAATATATTATTTATGATCATTTCATTCAATTTTTAGCAAGAAGAAAACCAACTCAAGCTGAGGCAGAACCAAAATTCATCAGAACAAAAGACAGACTTAAGAGGAAAACAAAAGAGCTCCTAAGTCTAAACCAAACAAGCAAAGGTGAAGAAAGCAAAAGAAGAGGGGGAATTCCATTTTGTTCCAAAATAAAATGGGTGTTATGCAAGGCATAACAAATGGCGACTTGGTTGGGAAAATGGTTTAACCATTTTCAAGGGACTGAAGCATACAGCTACCCAGAATTCCTGGTTTATGAACATCACAACTCCAGTTGGGTCAGTTTTAACAACCAAGGTTGAGCTAGAATCTAAAATGTAAGTCAACACTAGCTACCCTTGAATCCATGTGTGTGCTTGATGGTGCATCATCCTTTTATAAATTTATCCTTATCTTTTGAACAACAATGTGCAATATTTGAGCTACATGAGTTGATTCCCTTTAGTTGTTGTGCAATGATATCCTGGGCATTGCTCCGCTACCAGTCAGGCGTCCATAGCCCCGACGGAGATACCTCTAGTTTTCTCACAGCATTGCTCTACTGCCAGCTAGGCATCCATAGCCCAGGTAAAGATACTAGAATCACCCATTCATATTGAGTCTTCCTTTCTTTTTGATAATTCTTTTGGAGTTTCAGATATTTCATTCAATTTTTTCTTAGTATGTCAAATGTCAGACATCTGTTCTGGGTTGAAAACTACCATGGACCTCATAACAACACTTGGGAGATCAGATTTTTCACTCAAATCTTACAACACTATCATCCTAGGACAGATATACCATTACAAAGGAGATGATCTTGATGATTTGTGACAGATTCAGAGGTAGCTAATGAAGATTGTTTACTTTGCACCTTGTTTTCAAGACTTTCCACAACTCTTATTGATAACGGGCATAAAACAACGAATTTAGGACAAAATCACCCAATTAGAAAACCTGAAAATATCTAAACCACTTCTCTCCTAATAACCAAAGTATACTTCAGATAACAACCCATCATTTCAAGATGGAAAGAAACAAAGAAACCACAAAGAACAAAACAATACAGACACAAAAGAACAAAGGAAACAAAAGGATAGAAAGAAAGAACAAACAAACAAACAACAAAACTATTTACAAATAGGAAAGCAAATTATTTACAAACAGAAAACAAACAAACAACATAGAGAACAAAATTATTTACATACAGAGACTATTTACAGGCAGAAACACAAAAACTACTTACATAAAGAAAAAACCAATTATTTACATAAATGCACAGCCCAACAAGAATACCAAAATTCACGATCCAAAATAATGTTTAAGAAATTGTCCATTGACAAGCAATGGAACAGGTTTTCCCGTTAAACTACTCAACCGGAAGGCATTTTCTCCTAGGATCTCAGCAATTTGATAGGGAACTAACCAGAGCTTGTCAAATTTTTGGTGATTGCCCTTCTTTTCATTAGTTTTATCCCATAGCAACATTTGAGATTTTGAAAGTCTTTGATTTTGGCTCTTTTTTCAAACCAACATTTGACAACAGCCTAGTGTCTAAAGAATTGCTGCAAGGCGGCATCTCTCTGCTCTTCTAATTTCAACAAGGCAGCTAATCTTACTTCTATTCTATCATCATTGGAGTAGAATTTATGCATGAACTCGAGGATAGGTATTTGTAAGTGAATAGGGAACACGGGCTCTTGACCATACACTAGCTTGAATGGTGAGGTATTTAAAGCAGCCTTGATTCTCTTGTCCCACCGGGCCAACTAAATCTTATATTTGGCCCACAACTGATTGTTTTCTAATGCTTTTAATTACCCCAAGAGATTCTTATTAGTTGATTCTACAACTCTATTTCCTTGCAGATAATAGTTTGAAGAATACTTTAAAACAATCCTATGATCATAAGCCCATGAAATGAACTCGGCATAAGAAAAGGCAGGGCCATTGTCACATACCATTGCAAAGGGTACTCCAAACCTGGTTGTGATGCATTCAGTGAGGAACTTAATTACTACCTCCATTGTGCTATTCTTGCAAGGTATAGCTTCATCCATCTTGTGCAAGAATCAATGGTATTCAAATAAATTTGTGTCCTGTAGAAGAATTTCCATTAATTCACCCAATAGTGTCCAAAGGCTCATTAAAAGGGTCTTACCTCAGAACAAGTTGTAATGGTACGGGTTTGAATGGCGTTTTGATGCAGAATCTAATATATGTGACATGTTCAGATGTTGATGGGCATCTTTGAACACACAGGGCCAGTAATAACCAGATCTAAGGATCTGATGTGTTAATGAGTCTGCAGAACCATGACATGTGCCATGTTTCCCATGGAATTCAGTAATCATGTGTTTAGCCTCTTGCTAATCAAGGCATTGTAGGTACACTCCCTCAAAATTATTCCTATATAACAATCCTCCTTTGAGCATATAATGTGAGATTTTCATTCTTAGTGCTCTCCTCTGAGTTGTATTCATTCCCTCTGGGCACTGATTATTGAGCATGAAATAGATGATATCAACATACCAAGGGTCGTTGGAAAAGGACTGAGTTGTGTACTGTTGGAAAATAATGTTCCCACCAGCATTCACCATTGATTTAGACAGGCATGTACCTCTGGCAAGTTTCATAGGGCGAATCTCCAGATCAAACTCCTGCAAAATGGCCATCCATTTCCCTCTTCGTTCTCCCAGCTCGCTCTGCATAAGTAGAGACTTCACAGTAGCATCAAGAACTACAACAATAATTTGACTTCGGAGAATGTAGTGCCTAAACTTCTTGACAGCTCTAACCAGCGCAAAAGCTTTTTTTCAAGAGGTGGGTACTTAACTTCAGCATTCTTGAACAGAGAGCTCATGAAGGTGATTGGCCTCTCCTCTCCCTCTTCTCTTCGTTGAGTTAGGACAGCTGCACAGGAATGTTCAGAAGTGAAAGAATAAATATAAAATGGCTTCATGTAGTTAGGGCTGGTGAGGACTGGTGCTTCTGAAATGGATTGTTTGACTTGAGAAAATGTGGCCTTTGCCTCATTACTCCATTCTATTTTTGTGTCTTTCTTCATCATTTCATTCAGTGGTTTAACAATTTCTGCAAAGCCTGTGATAAAATTTCTCACGAAAGTTGATCTTTCCAAAGAAGGATCTCATCTCCTTCTTACTTCCTTGTATGGCTATCTTCAAAATGGACTCAACTCGGTCTGGATCGATTGATATTCCTCTTTCCGAGATTATGTGTCCCAAAAGTTTCCCTTCAGAAACCCCAAGCACACACTTTTTAGGATTCAAGGAGACACCATACTGGATACATCTTTCAAGAACTTTAGCCAAGTCTACAGCATGGTTTAGTCTATCTTTAGAGAATACCATCAGGTCATCCATATAAACGATGATGCATTTTCCAATTAAATCTTTGAATGCTATGTCCATGGCACGCTAAAAAGTTGCTCTAGCGTTTATCAAACCAAATGGCATCCTTCTGTAAGCAAATGTTCCCCACTTAGTAATGAAGGTTGTCTTCATTCTATCTTCACAGTTAACCATCACCTGATTGTATCCAGAATAACCATCCAGGAATGATATCATCTGAGATCCATTGACAATTTGCAAGACTTCGTCCAGAGAAGGGAGTGGGTAGTTGTCTTTTTTCTGAAGCTCTATTCAAATTCCAGAAATCTACACATAGCCTAATCTGTCTATTTTTCTTACGGACTGGAACCAAGTTAGCCACCCATGTTGAATGTTGTATAGGGAATATTATTCTTGCAGAAAGCAATTTCTGAACTTCTTTAAAGATCAATGGTTCAATCAGGGCATTGACAGGACGTTGTTTTTGCCGAAATGGCTTAGCTTCAGGCTTCAAAGGAATAGTATGAGTCATTACAGAAGCGTCAAATTTTTTTAGATCTTCGTACCCCTAGGCTATTGCAGCAATATCTTTCTTCAGTTCCCTCAGTATATCTTTTCTGATTGCTTCAAGGCAAGCTTTCCCTATGTAAACATTTCTTTCAGGGCCAGAATCAGCTAGGTTAATAGTTTCATATTCAGCTCCTTTATCTTCAACTAATACCTTTTCTCGAGCCCTTGGGTCTGAATCAAAAATCCTTTCTAAGGCCACCATTCCCTTGGGAATGCTATTACCTTTTAAAATGAGGATCCCCTCTATATCACAATCTTCAGGGTTCCAATCCCCTTGATCCCTGTTGGACTCATCAATGATCTACCCTTCAAAAATGTCTGAGCTTGCTAGAAAAGCAAGGATATGTCGATCATCATTAAAGACTTGAAAGTTCCTGACATTATCAGGAACAGCCGGGTTGGATATCAATTCCACTGAGAATCTCTTAAGCTTGGATCCTTGCATGGGTTCCAGGGTACTTGCGGCAACAACTAATGAATTAGCTATTCGATTTTCCTCTCTAGGGATTAAACTAATCCCAAAAGCATCAAAGTCTTCAATCAAGTTCCATACCTGATTTCTATAAGCTACCAGCGTTTTATTATGACATGTGTATTGGTTGTGCACTTGCCTGATAACTATTTCTGAATCTCGTTTAACCATCAAGGCAATGACTTTTTTCTTATGTGCGAACATCAGCCCCCAAGCTAGAGCTTCATATTCTACTACATTGTTAGTGCATCCAAACTGCAACCTATAAGAAGCAAAAAAAGTTTTTCCTTTCGGACTAGTTAATTCAATCCCAACACCACAACCTATTTTGGACTTAGATCCATCAAACGTGAGGGTCCATAGCTGATCATGAGCTGGGGTTGGTCCTTTTGAGGTTATTATGGGTGTTTGGATAAGATGAGCCATAGTTGGGGCCACTTGATCTTTTGAATCTAGTATTGGTAAGAGGTATTCAATAGGTTCTTCAGGTGTAATTTCTAATTCCTGCACAGATATATCATATAATCCGTGGCTATCCTTCTGACAGTCACTTGCATCTTTGGTTAATCCCCTGGGTACTGGTATACTTGTGAGTGCAGGGGTATCAAGAAAACCTTGGGGTTGTTCAATTTGAGAAAGAACTTCCTTTAAAGGTATCTTACCCCTGGTTAACATTATTGCTTCTTTGGCTTCAAATGAGAAGTGATCTGAAACGGTCTCGATGTGACTGAGGCTAATTTCCTGAGATTGGGAGACATGATTTAAAATGTTGATGCAAGGTTGGCAGGTCAATTCAAAATGATTTTGGTAATGCACCCTGGACCAATTAGGGAGTAAAAGACTTTGCAAGTCGATATCTTCTCCTAAGACCAGTTGATCCTGTTGCAGCCTCCTGATCAATACCTGTTGGTTTTCATTAATCATGGGATCAAGGGACTTTTGTGTTGAAAAATCTTTAGAATGAAGAACCAAGAAGGTTAAGATTTCCTCTCTCTTATAAACCCCTATCTCGGTTTCAAAATAGGCTACCTCATTGGGACAATCATATTCAGTGATGACATGCTTGAGGCGAGGTTCACTTTCAATCCTAATCTGTGTGGGCATTCCCCTCCATGGTAGCCACATATGTGAAAATTTGAGGGAGAGATATCCCCCTATACTTTTCATCAAATCTCTACTCAACAGCATATCATAGGTCTTGGGAATGTCTGCTACTTGAATATCTATGTTGGTTAGGATCCTAGGGTCATACCCTACTTGCACATGTATATTTCTCAATTCTCCAACTACATTAACCTCTGTTTTATCAAGTTGGATAACCTTCTTGTTTGTTTGGATAGGGTTCAATCCCAATTTCTTGCATACAGAAAATGGCATAACATTTCCAGAAGCCCCTGAATCTAACAAACAATTATGTAGATTCTTCCCACAAATTCTTAAACTCAAAAGAAATGGTGGGGTACCTACCTTGCTTCTGTACAAAGTTGTGTTTATGTCTATAGCAGGTGCCACCTTGTTTTTTCCTTTTGATTTATCAGCTTGCTCCAAAGCTTTTAGCACTATCTCTCGTTGAGCAGGGCACCACTTTAGGATGTCAAAATATGATAAAGAGGTTTTTTTTCTCTGCATCTCAGCAGCAATATCAAATTCTATGTTATAGCTTACATTATTTTTTACAACACCAGGCGAATTACCTTTGTTATAGAAGTCAGGTGGACCTTTTGGTGGAGGAGGGTTATTATCAGCACTTTGATTCGGAGGCACCATGTGATTAGGTGGTGTTGATGTAGTGAACGAGCCCTTATTCTAATTTCTTAGGAAGTGTCCTCCCTTTGTCTAAAAAGCTTGGGTGTCATACATATCTTCCTCTGGTTCATTCTCACTTTGCATTGGGAATGAGGGTTCTTCTTCAAAGAGGTCATAAGTCATAGTTGTATCCACTGAGTCACCTCCTTTGTTTGAAATCCCTTGGAATTTTTCAGCATCTGCCTGTGCCATCTTGACAAATTTCTCCATTTTAGGGCAGTTTACCTCAAAATGAGTTGTAGTGTCATGCAACCTGCACCAGTTAGTCATAAAATTAAGGTCAGCCACATTTGCAGTATGTGACCTGTCCTCACTAGCTTGATAATTGTGAGAAACTCACCATTATTTGGGTCCTCCCGTATTCCATTGTCTGTTGTTATTGGCCTCTTTCATTACATCCCTATTTTGATTTTGATAGCCTTGTTGGGGAATTCTGGCTCCTGAGGTCCCTCGGTTGTTATTGTATTGGGTTTTGACACTCACCCCTCAAGTATATTAAGGTGATTAGGATAATTACCTTTGGTTTTGAGAGGGTTCTAAATAAGTTGACAAGGTCATTTGTGACTTGAGACAGAGTTTTCTTTAAGGTCTCATCCTCACAGAGTTGAATGTTTTTCAATTGGGTTAGTCTTGAAGGCAGGCTCTGTCCGAATAGATTTGGTGTTCCAAATTTTGGCTATGATGACCATGGTTGTGATTGTTCAAGGACATTGAAAGGTCAAGCCCATTGGCAAAGAATGGGATAGGAGATTGAGTCTGGAACTTAGATACGGGTCCATAATGGGAAGGAGACATTATTGGGATGGTATTGAATAAAGGGGTTGGGTTAGGCATCTGATACCACATAGAAGGAAAACCTCCTCCAAAATTTCTTTGTTGAGAGCTAGTTTGTTGTTCTAGCTTGATAGCTAGATGATAAACCTTAGATAGTGGGAATCATGGTCTGTTTTATCGATAGTGTCCTTGTAGTGGAATAATCCAATCAGTAGCTCATATAACTCTAAAGCATGCTCGAATGGCACTATTCTAGTAACTAGATAGGGCCTCATGCCTCCTCATACATTCATTGAAACCCAGTATAAACAAGGCAAAGGTTCACTTGACCTTCCCTAATGGTATCAAATTAGAACAAATGCATGGATCCCATGTGTGTAACTGAATCCCATTTGATGAAAGCATTTTCCTTGTGTCCATGAATGTATTGAGGAAGATTTTAGGTACTCAGCTAGGCGCTATATCCCTTAAGGAGTAATGGAACAACCTAAAAACTACATCATGGTTAGCTATTTGAGCTCTAGTACAAGCATCCTTAAAAGCTTGTATGTGCTCCTCAACACTCCTTGATTCACCATGAATGTACTTGGGACATAATTTCTCAGGATTCTTAGGAATATCATGAAAACCTCCACGAATAGTCCCCAATGGAGAGGGATTATTCTGAAAATTTCATTGCTTGTGGTTGAGCCAGCCTGCTGGATGGGTTCAACCAGCCAGCTTGGAACTTTGAGATAGATTCTAGTAGGATTACTGTGTATCCACTTGTACAGTGAAAGCCCTGTGGAGTAAGCGGAGTTGACAAGGGCACATGATGGTTGCCCCAATTTAATTCCTTGTGTCTTATTGGGGTCTTGATTTCTATCAAAGGTGGGGTTTTCACTAATCAAGAAATTCACGAGACCTTTCAAGTGAGAAAACCCAAGATATCCGGGCTTTCTCTTCGCCTCCTTCTATGCCAATTCTATTGATGGTTCTAATGAGCACAACACCAACAAAGCTAAATAGAATATTACTATTCTGCCTCCTAAAAGAGAAAGAATAACACATGATACCCCAATCAATTCCAAGGTCTTGGTAATCTGGCTTCTACGTGCTAGTTTCAATCAATGGTTGATGTGAACTTATAATGTTCAAGGGGCCTGCTGGTGTTGAGCTTCTGGATTGTTCTAAAATCAAACATAAATTAAAACCTACTTTAACCAGGGTTTTTAAAGAAATAGAAAAATATAGATCAAAGCTTTGGAACTGAAGAGAATAATAATTCATCCAACTTAACCAGATTTGTTACCATTCAAGGAATTTCTAACTAAAACTGGAGAACAAAATCAACTTGTGATTAACACACAGTGCTAATTCCAACAACAGATTGTAAATCACCATTTAAACAAAGCATAAAATAAGATTTCATTCCTTGAAAGCTTCTCAGATCAAATGATTAACTCAAGATAAATACCATTCTGGAACACAACATGAAGTAGATTTTAATCTGGTTGCTTCTACTGTTAGTGAAACAAATAAACAACATTTACAAATCTGGCACAATCACCAGTATATAGAAAACCTATGTCTTCAGATTGTTTCTATCTACACTAAGAAAACTTGAAAGATACATTACTGCCTTCTGTCGAATCTAACTCCTACTCTATTGCTACTCTTAAGTTTCTCTTACTTCTTAGAAAATTCCTACTGTTCCTACTTTTCTACTTTTTCTACCTCCCTGTGTATTCTAAAACTTCTACCCTTTTCTAAAAGAGGCAAAAATGCCATATATACATAACGTATCAAAAAGAATGTGCTGGCTCCTGTTTTAGGGTTTTACAAAAAACTATCCCTTTTAGAAAGGGTTAGTTGTCTGATCTTTTTGAATAGAGTCAACGTTGCATTCAATGTGAATCCCCTTGTCCATGTCGGTGAAAGATTGTTCCGGGGATGACCTCTAGATCTTTTGCAACTATAGCATTTACTTTTGGTCTTCGTGTCCACCTTCAAACTTCCTTGAAGGGTTGCCTTGAATGCTCTAAAGCATTATCATTAATGTCAATCCACCTTTGTCAGTAGACACCACAGCCATCACTAAGACACGCAGCTTCTTCTTCCTTTCTACCTACTTCTCACTCCAGATTTTCCTGCAAGTTGATCCTCGAGAAGCAGCATCTGACTTTCTGTCCAGATCTGAACACCATTGTTCCCGAGCCGATCCATCAGCTCATTCACAGAGTAGATCCACACCGGTTGCTTTCTATTGATCCCCTTCAAAGAGGTAGTCAATCAGTCAATGGTTCACTTTTAGTTCCCTCTGATTGGGTGAACACATTCCACGTGAGATTCCTAGGCAGTCAAAAGTTGTTCACACTGTATTGCATGTCAGTGAGACACTAATCGTGCCTCCCCGATGCTATTCTACCTCATAGCAGCCATCGACGTAGCATACAACGGTCGGCAGGACCTCATGTCAAGTTGCACAAGTTATATCGATATCACAAAAACCATCGGCAAGACAATCGTTATCAGCCAGAGGTCATGGCGAATTCTCATCAGGCATACTGATATCCCTTTCTTATTAGAAAATCCATCGCTATCAGCAGGAATCCCCATTATCGGCAAGACTTCTTGTCGAATGTGAACCCTCGGCGATGAGTCCTACCGCAGCCACATATCCATCAACGAGACTCTATTCTCTCATCAGGACATCATATCGAGCCCTTCATCCTTCGGTGAGACATCATTGGGTGGGCCAGACATCACGGCGAGCAGCCAAAGTCATAGCGATATCCCCATCGGTCGTTGAGACACCATCAGGTTGGTGAGACTCCTGTAGGTCGGGAAGACTTCTCCCCGAGCAACCCCTTTCTCCCCGATGACAAACCTTTTCACTGAGACTTCCACAGGTTGGCAAGACATCACACCGAAGGGAGAAACCTTTGGCAAGACCTCCACCGGTCGGCAAGACCTTATGCCGAAAGCAAAATCCTTTGGCGAGCTTAGACCACTTCGGGGAGACTCCTTCGGGTCGGTAAGACCTCATAATGAAGCCGCCCTGTTTCGATGATGAACTCATTTCAGTCGGGAAGACTTTGCTTGGTCGGTGAGATCTTTCACCGAGCTCACAATTTTTTCCGAAACTCCCCCGTGTCGGTAGGAAATCTTCCCAAAACCACAACCTTATTCCAAAGGCACCATCCTTTTGTTGAGACACCACTTGGTCGCCAGGACTTCCATTTATCACGAAGACTTCTCCCTGAACCCAAATCCTTTCGGTGACACTAGCCTTGTGTGCAGCAGTCAGCGAGACACCTTCCCGAGCGAAGAGACATAAAATCTCATGGCGACTAAGATGTCATGGCGACCAATGGATTCCAAATGAATAACACACTGCCAGTTGGCAAGACATCTGAAAGGTCTCAGCGACTTCCTTCTTGAGGAGTTTTATGCTCAATCTGATTGTGGTATGCTTCCCAACTGAGTTCCTTGAGAGATATCCTCAAATGAATAATTTAATCCTACAAAACAAATGCCTCCATTAGTTCTCAAAAGCATATAAAATATATTATTTATGATCATTTCATTCAATTTTTAGCAAGAAGAAAACCAACTCAAGCTGAGGCAGAACGAAAATTCATCAAAACAAAAGAGCTCCTAAGTCTGAACCAAACAAGCAAAGGTGAAGAAAGAAAAAGAAAAAAAAGAGGGGGGACCCATTTTGTTCCAAAATAAAATGGGGTGGTTATGCAAGGCATAACATACCCGACCTGCTATGTCTCGCCGATATATTCCTAGTGCTCCTGTCAGTGAAAGAAATGATGGTCTTGTCGATGAAACTTCATCGGTGAGACTTAAAAATTTGGGCCAACATATATTTTTCATGCCGAGATGACTTGTCTTGTTGATAGATTATGTTCATCAATGAGACCATAATCCAATCTCCCTGATCGCTACAACAGTTTTGATGTCTCATCAATGTGCTAAAAAGTGCTTGTAACCCATAATAGGTCGAGAAGACCCATACCAGCTCATGTCGATGTGATTTGTTTGCCACAATATCTTTGATAAGAAGGATTTTCAAGAGTAGAACAAGGTGATCGTGGGTAATTATATTCTGTAGGGCCAATTACATCCTTTTCTAACTCAAAATGTAGTTATTATTGAGAAATTTACATGAGTAAATCATTATAAAATTTTGAGTAAATAATTATATTTTGTAGGGCCAATTCACATAAACTACTCAGAACTAGGGAAATGCAGAATCAATGATACCTCAATTGTTGAACCAATCGTTTAAATGATACGATAAAAAGCGCTTTCTCTTTCAACTTCAAATGAATGCCATTGGAGAAGTGACTTATAGATGATACATGCAACTATAGGTCTTCCATTACTAAAGCCAACATCTTCTGTGATACACTTGATCAATGCATCTTGATTTTCCTGAAACCAAAATAACAAAAAAATGTAGTGTAAGGGAATAAAAAAATTGCCAGAGCTTTATAATATAATGTGCCTAAGCAAAAAAGTGATATAACTAGAAATACAAATAGAAGAGATAGATACTCCTCCAAAAGGTCAGAATCATATACTTGCTTCCTGTCAATGAGAGTCTTTTGTGGCCTCTGCTCTCCATCAATGAGCTCTTTCAAAGTAGACATAGAAGTCTATGAATTTTGTCAGACACATCTATTGGTTAAAATATTATTGAAAAATAATATTACTTATTTAAAATTGGGAGGAGATAACTAAAATTATACATAAAAAGATATAATTTTTTTATATTGGACAACCATGAGTGTATGATCATGATGGAATTTACCATTTTAAGGCACAAAAATGGACAATACATAATGACAAGTGGAAACTTAACCTCCTTGAGTTAACATCACAAGCCAAACTAGCTTTGGTCTCTACTAAACAATGTTGCAAGATCATTGCCCACACACAGAAATTTGTGCTTCTAACAGTCCACAAATGCACCTACACAAGCAAGTACACACAATAATAGTTCTCACAAATATGCCAACCCCATTGCAGCAAGAAAGGTTCAACAAGATATTGCATCAATACGAAGACATCTTTCTATCCCTCTCAGTCCTCTCTCTATCTCTTTCTATTTGCTAATATAAACTTATATTATACGAAGACAACATAGAAATGATAACTATTTGGTGGTATGACCATTCAAAGGATTACAAGTTAGCTTCACATGCATTACAAAACACCATACATGACATGCATTTTCTGATATAAACTTATATTAAGTGTTGATCATAGAATAGATTGCTATAGCACTCCAGAATTGAGCCAAATGTCATAAAATAACTATCAAAGTATTAAAGGACAACAAATTACCTTGCAAGAATGAAGAGGAATGCTAGTGCAAGTTTGTGAGATAGTATTTATCCATCTTGAGGTTGCACGTTTTGAAACATGGATGAATTTGCATACTGAATTGTAAATTCACTTTTACAAAATATTCCAAAAGTTGTAGTATAGGAAAATAATTGGAATTACAAAAAGAACAATTGTACGAGAGTAGAAAAAATGTTGCTTTTGTTTCAGAGGTAGTGTTCAATACAATGCTAGCAATATAGAGAGGACCTGTAATAAGATCAATACCATAACAATAGAAGGGGGGAATTGAAAAAAAATCACATCTGTGTCTATATCCATGTCCATTCAACTCTTATTGAAACTAGTGCATTGTTATTTATTGTTACACGTACAAGTCATGTATTGTTATTCTTCCAAAACTTCTCAAACATCCAATCAACTACTTATATACATGCAACTCATTTCTTGGGCCTTCCTAGATATATCCAACATCATAGGGCTTGGATACAACAATATATGTAGTACATACTCATGTATTGAATAGAGTTCTCTTCCTAGTCTATATGTTTAAGAATTTTAGGAATAATGAATAAATATAACATAGTAGAAATAATGATTGTTAATGATGTTTTTTTTAACTTACACACTCCTTTTCACCTCCTATTCATTGTAAACTATGCATAACTTGAACATATTAAAAAAACTATAGCCCACATTGACATTGTATGCCACATTAATCCAACCATATGACAAAAGATAAGCGATCTAGCCTCTTGAATGAATGTAAGTAGAGAATTTTTTGCATACCTGCAGATGGTACAAAATTTCATGGTTAAATGGAAGCCTCCCATCAACAACAAGATCCAAATATCTGTGTATCTATCTCAATCGAGCCTCTAAACCCTTCAGAGCTGTCAATTTTTCCACTAACCTGTTATGCACAAAAGTCAAATTTTAGAGTTATGTCACCACTAAAAACAAAAGAAACAGAGCTTTGAAACCAAATCCACACACAACACAATGTGGTATTCATAAAAATCCATACAAACAAACTAAAATCAGAACATTGGAATGGAAACAACTTCAAATTATGAT
>VDFB02170250.1:0-25282 GCA_007258455.2 Sequoia sempervirens | reverse complement strand
GGTGCATGCAAAGTGTTGAAATTGCAGTGAAAATGAGATTCTTCCATCTTTGGAGCATTGATTTTTACTATAGCGTAGGATACCAAGTACCTTGATATGGAAGATCAAGGAAAATGAGTACCCTATGCATGAAACAAACACAACAAACAAGAAAGTTATCCCAACACCCCGATGTCACGATGACCTCGGTCGGGTCTGGTGTTGAGATAACTACAAACACACAAAGTTGTCCTAGCGTAACACAAGACCTTAGAGATCTCGGTTGGTCTTACGAGGGACAACCGAGAAGATAGTAGTCAAAACAAACGATCAAGGTATGCCCCCATGTCAGTAGGTCAAAGCACGCCATGGTAGGGTGGACCAAGGCGACCCTGACAAGTGATGGGAAGGAACCCAAAATGATAAAAAAAATTCAAAAGCATCAAGAGATCATAATCAAGACAACAGGTCCTTTGCCATAGGATCAAGGTGATGGATGGGATTGACGAGGTCTGGTAGGAAGGATTCATCCTGTTGAGACCAAAGATGGATGCTAAATTAGAATGACCCAGTTGACGTGGGATGTTACCCAGGGACAAGATCTTGTAACACGAAGGAATTTTGTTTATTAAGAACCGGTTAGATGCGGGCATAACTTGATGATGAAGTACAAAAGACTGACATAACCTACAGACCTAGGGGCTTGAGGGCCTATCATAGATTAGCCTTGCCTACGTGAAAGCGCAGAGCCCTCATAGTTCCAGAAAAGACCATGGATAAAGTGAAAAGAAGACAAATGGTGACCGATGATGATGGACTAATGCCCCGGGGGTGAATCAAATGATCAACCTTGCCTACGTGACAGCGCAGGGGCAACGTAGTTCGACTGACGGATGCGACAAGATGGGACCTAGGTGAAGACTGACACAATGGATGATCCTACATGATGACAGACATAACAACAAGGGGAATGAAAGACGTAAGCTCAGAGTGTGATACTGAAAAGCTCAGGAATGGGGGATAGGCTAGATGGGTCGTCCAATGCTCAATCAATATTTACCAAGCGGCCTAGGATTAGATGGGTGAGGACAATAGTGCGGATGAAGGCATAAAATAATTAGGATGTTAGGTAGATAATGATTAAGCCCTCTATGGATGACGCCCGTTACCAGGTTTTCACCATCCATACCTATCCAAGGCGCCACCAAGAGGTGGTTTTCACCATAGGACGGATGTATTTCTCTTGACTATTTTTGGATTTTAGATTTTTGACTTTTTTTTTTTTTTGACAAGGTGGGGTAACCGAGCAGATTTAGGCGTAGAATTTCTTGAGGTGCATGATATTAATGGCTTCGTCAAGGGGTTCTCCTTCAAGAGTAGTCAACCTGTATGCCCCAGATCCATATTTGGCAGCTATAATATAGGGTCCCAACCAATTTGCCTCAAACTTTCCTTTCTTGTCTCAGTCTTGCTGAGTATGTTGGTTCTCCTTAAGGACAAGCTCACCCACCTGGAATTGTCGAGGACGAACCTTCTTGTTGTAATTACGTTTGAGGCAATTTTGGTATGCTTGTAGATGATCATAGGCTTTTATTCTTCGCTCATCTAGTAATTCCAGCTGTGCAAGCCGTGCAACACGAGCATCCTCTTCGTTGATAAGGTTCTTCAGGGAGATTCTCAATGATGGAAGTTCAACTTCGATTGGCAATACGACTTCAGCACCAAACACCAAAGAGTAGGGGGTGGCGCCTATCGGGGTGCGGATAGATGTGCGATATGCCCAGAGGGCAGGATGAATATGGAGGTGCCAATCTTGTCCAGTGTTATTGACAACCTTTTTGAGAATACAGATAAGGGTTTTGTTGGTTGCTTCTGCTTGACCATTACCCTAGGGGTAATAAGGCATTGACCAACGGTGCTAGATATGGAAGGTGTCACAGAGGTGTTTCATGGCCTAGTTTTTGAAGGGCTTTTCGTTGTCAGAGAGGATGGTGGATAGGATACCATATCTACAGAGAATATGGTAAAGGATGAATTTGGAAATCTGAGTGTCGGTGATCTGTGAAAGAGGCATCGCTTCCACCCACTTGGTGAAGTCTTAGTGGTGGTAATTATGAATGTATGGCCGTCAGATGATGGTGGGTAAATCTTGCCAATCAAGTCGAAACCCCATTGAGAAAACGACCATGGTGCTAGGAGGGGCTGAAGATCTTGTGCTGGGGCGTGAATTAAATCTGCATGTTGTTGGCATGGGAGACACCTGTTCACAAACTCACAAGCATCGTGTTCCAATGTAGGCCAATAATATCCAGCTCGTAGGATCCTTTTGGCCAGAGCCATACCATTTGAATGAGCTCCACAAACACCACCATGTACTTCTGTTAGTGTGGCACGGGCTTCGGTCTCATTTAGACATCTAAGGAGGATTCCATCATACCCACGATGATAAAGCTTATCACCGACGATGACATATCAGGAAGAGCGATGAACAAAGGATTTACGTTGATTACGTGTAAGATCTGGGGGTATAATGTTATCATGGAGGTAGGTGTAGATGTCTTGGTACCATGGGGAAGTGGGACCCACAATGTCGCACACCATATTAGTCTCGGGGATATCATATGCTAGGATTAAAAGTTGTTCTACAAGAAATTCACATTATGTCCGGTCTTTGGGCATGTCCAGCAGGGAGCCAATAGTGGCCATTGCATCGGCCGCTTTGTTTCGTACCCTAGGAATCTGTTCAAATTGTATAGAGGTGAAATATTTCTTGAAGTCATCCACCATGCGCTTGTAGGGTAACAACTTATCATCCTTGGTTAGGAACTCATTATTAACTTGTCTAATGACTAGCAAAGAATCACCAAAGACTTTCAACTGAGTTATGTGCCACTGTTTTGCAATTTTGAGGCCGATGAGGAGAGCTTCGTATTCTGCCATATTGTTGGTACATGGGAATGCTATCCTGAATGACTTGGGAATGTAGTCACCCTGAGGGGTAACTAATAAAATTCCTGCCCTCGATCCATTGTGTGTATATGATCCATCAAAATACAGTGTCCACGTGGGGATCTCATCAACAGAGAAGACTTCTTCATCAGGGAATTCTGTGATTAATGGATGAGTATCAACTAGAGGAGCTTCTGCTAATTGATATGCGATTATCTATCCTTTAGTAGCCTTGTGGTCCACATATTCTATGTTGAATTCACTGAGGAGCATGACCCACTTAGCCATGCGGCTAGTCAGAGTGGTTCGAGATAACAGATACTTCAATGGATCAATCTTGGCAATTAATTTAACCGGATGGCTAAGCATGTAATGTCGAAGCTTTTGCGTGTTGAAGACGAGTGCAAGGCAGGATTTTTCCATGGGGGAGTAGTTTAGCTCGTAGCCAACCAATGTCCGACTGATGTAGTAGATTGCCCTCTCTTTCGACGACTCATCATGTTGTGCCAACAATGCCCCCAGCGCGACTAAAGTGGTGGAGATGTAAAGCAAGAGGGGTTTGCCGGGAATAGGTGGCATCAATATCGGGGGATGGGCTAAATATTCCTTAATTTTATCGAAGCCCATCTGACACTGCCGGTTCCATCGAAAGGTGGAATCTTTTTTCAGAAGATGAGTGAATGGCTGACACTTATTTGCCAGCTGGGCTATGAACCGACAGATGGACTGCATCTTCCCCTGGAGGCTTCTTAACTATTTGAGATTGAGTGAAGGTGGCATGTCCAGGATAGCCTTTACCTTGGCGGGATCAACCTCAATGCCCCTGCGAGAGACTATGAAACCCAGCAACTTTCCTGAAGTGACCCCAAAGACACACTTTTTTGGATTTAGCCGCAACTTGTAATGCTCTAACCACTCAAATATCTTTTTTAGGATGGCAGGATGTTCTGCTCATGTTCTAGATTTTCCTAATAGGTCGTCGACATAGTCTTCCATGACGATATGTATGAGGTCATGGAAGATGACTGTCATTGCCCTCTGATATGTTGCCCCCGCATTTTTGAGACCAAAGGGCATAACATTGTAACAAAAAGTGCCCCAAGGTGTTGTGAAGGCGGTCTTATGTTGATCCTTAGGTGCGATTCGGATCTGGTTATACCCAGAGAAGCCATCCATAAGGGATAACATCTCATGTCCTGTTGTTAGGTCGACCAACATGTCAATGTTAGGCAAGGGGAAGTCATCTTTTAGGCAGGCTTTGTTAAGATCCCTGAAGTCTATGCAGACACGAATGTTTCCATTTGGTTTGGCAACTGGTACTATATTGGAGATCCACTCAGAGTAGTCAATTGGTCTGATCAAACCCGCCTCTAGTAACTTCTCCAATTCCTTCTTAACTAGCAATGTAACTTGCGAATGCATCTTGCGGAGCTTTTGTTTGACAGGCTTGGCATCAGGGCGAATGTCTAAGTGATGAACCACTAAGGCGGGGTCTAAGCCTGGCATGTCTGAGTATGACCAAGCAAAGTTAATGATTCCCTCTTGGAGTAGCTGCACGATGACCGAATATTCTTGCTCTGAGAGTGACTTAGCTACATAGGTGATTTTAGGACTTTCAGCAGTTCCCAGATTGACCTCTTGAGTCTCTTCAATCAGAATAGATGATCGGGCAGATATTGAGTTCCCATAAGGGGAAGATGAACATCTCCATCTTCCAGCGCCTCTTCGAGGTTTTTGCCATCAGATGCATCCTTTATTTTTACTTTTTCAAGGTCAAGAAGTGCCTTAGGGAGGTTTTCACCAGATGACCGCTTGTTACTCTTCTTATTCTTATTTTTGTGACTGGAGTGTTCATCCTCCCCCAATCCCATAAGGTTGACATATGTATCTGCAGACATACTGACAGGTGTGCTATTACGTAGGTCCCAATCAATAAGCTCAAGGTGGCAAAGGGATAGGCTAATAGTGCAGACGGATAGGCATTCAAACATAGATGATAGGTCAGTGTGATCGGCATCATCGTACGCACGTATGATGGATTCCTCCTCGGGTATGTCTTCTAATAAGCCCTTGTCCACAGTGACACTATTGGAAGCATTAGACAATGTTTTGGGGCCTTTCTGCTTTCTGTCATACCCAATGCCCATGTTTTTTGGTAGCTGAGACATATCAATGGGTTGCAACCGCCTTTGTTCTTCTTTTCCTAGGCTCCTGCCTTGATAGTTATGTTTTTCCACAAACTTTGTTGGCCAGGGGTACTTTTCTTGAAAATATTCCTTTAGAGGAGTTTCCGACTGGGGTTCTTCTTGGTAGACCCATTGGCTTATGTCCTCTTCTGGTGCATCTATCTTGATAATTGGGGATATGAAAGTGGTGGTAGGGATGTTCTTACCATTGAAGGTGATAGTTTTGTCTTCCTTTGGGGTAGCATGTGAAGGTTGACCATACTTGTGCGGTGATGGCGGCATGGTCGCTACATTAAGAGTAGTATGCATTTCGTACTCACCACACCCTTTGTCAATGATCTGGACTTTAGTGACTGTAGGATTAGTGGTGGAGGTTGGAGCGGTTATCACGGTGGATGGTGGGTTAGCGAATGATGACTGGGATGCCCCCATTTCAACCCCAGGACAATAATGTAAATGGGGAAATGACACTTCTAAAGCGCGACAATATTCAAATGGTTGAGGGTCAGCATAGATGGTGACCTCTTGTCCATTAACTGGGAATTTTAGGCACTGATGGTAGGTGGAGGGGATGGCATGAACCATGGATGTGAGGAGGATTATACTTAAGCTGATCGAGATCAAAGGACATGGCCAGGTAATGCTCTTGAACCACGGTCCCTTAGACTGGAAGGTGGTGATCCCTTAAATTCCTTTTGCATTATCTTAAGCCTTGATTGTGATGATCTGATTGTAATCCAGCTTGAGTACCCACATTTATGAATTTTAGAGTACACAAGTTGAAACCCATTATCTACCAAGACTCTTTTTATTTTATGCCGGGCAACCATGACTTCAATATGTAAGGGGCGATTGTGATTGACATCAATGTTGGGCATATCGTTTTGGCTGAAGTGCAGTTGGTGAGATGAGGCTAGGTGTCCTACCAAGGCTTGGAACTGTGTAGGATCAAAGTTATTAGGCACATGGGTTTCCTGTAGGGCTTTGTTGAGGATTTCTTGTTGCACAGGGGAAGACTTAAGTAAATCCAAAATGGAGATATGTGTAGGGGTCTTTCCTAAGTGATCAAGGATGTTGTACTGGGAGGTTACAGGAGTCGATTGGGCGGGTGCAAAGGCTACAGGAACGGTGATGCGGGCTCTTTGTGTAGTAACAACACATTGAGGGTCTTTAGCTTTGACATGTATCATGGATACAGTTCCACTTAATATAATGCTAAATGGTGGGGAACATTCCTTCTAACTCTGATTATTTGTGCTATTCTTTTGAGGATTCACATTGGAGGTATGAACCCAGTGCTGAACTGGAAGCGTTTTGATATAACTCTGGTGAGCATTGGGCTGACAGACTTGGTAGGGTCAAACCTTGAAGTATCACCTAAGTCTAGCAGGATCTTTGGGCGTAGTTTCCAGACCACAACTATTCAAGAGTAATCCTTTGATTTTGTGAACTCTACAATATTCATTTCCCTAAATGCATGCCCGAACTTAGGTTTCTGATTCAGTGGCTTGGTGTGGGGCACATGATGAATGGTGATCATAACAACTCTCAGGGTTCTCCTAGTTGACATCTTGTTTAGGTGTTCCCATGGATTTATTTTGATTGAATTTAGGAGAATAGGGGTGTGTGTGGGTATAGATATGGCATTAGGTAGCATGGGATTCTTGTTGTCTACAGGATAATTGTGCGATGGACCTGTTTGGTGTCAGTATACCATGTTAATGGGGTGCATTCTTGTTCCAATGTGGCTTATAGTTTGAACTGACCTTTCCTTATCTTGATTATATATTTTGATGTGCCCATTGGCAACAAGGGCATGCTCAAGGATGGGTCCCTTCTCTACTACCTCTGCAAAAGTGGTGACACAATGCAATCTAAAGTTATGAGCCATGTCGGGATGAGAGTTCTCCATGAAGAGGGTGACCATGTCCTTTACTGCTCAAAGGGTTTCATTGACTTGCTAGGCATACCTTTAGAGGTAATTGGTAAAGGTTTCCCCTTCATGCTGCTTCTCTTTGAGGAGATCCAAGGTATCGATATCTTTCTCCAAGTTGAAGGAGAAGTAGGAGACAAACTTTTCTGACAGGTCCGCAAAAGATTTTATAGATCCCTTTTCGAGGGTCATGAACCACCCTGGGGCGTTGCTTGCCAGACTCCGAGGAAATAGGTGCAAGAGATAGTTGTCATTATGGATTTCCTTGCGGTTGATGCTGTGATGGTTGTGTTGAAAATAGGGGATTGACCAATGGTTGTTGTTGAGGTCGAGGTGCAATTGAGATGTTTTGCGAGGGAGGTTGTTGAGCACTAGTGGGAGCATAGGCTTGGGGAGATTGTTGGGATATGAATGACGATGGTGGAGGGATGTTGGATTGGGACGGTTGTTGGGGTATGAATGACGATGGTGGAGGGATGTTGGATTGGGAAGGTTGTTGGGGTACGAATGATGATGGTGGAGGGATGTTGGATTGGGACAGTTGTTGGGGTATGAATGACGATGGTGGAGGATTTGTAGGCCCAAGAGGTGGGGGAAAGGTAGTGAAAGGGCTGCCCCCATTGTTGACAGGAGGCGGGTTTGAGGGGAGCGGTGTCGGTAGCATTAATGGTTGCAGTTGTGGGACATTTTGCGACATGCCATAGGCAAAAGGATCATTGGGATCAATGGTTTGGGGCGTTCCTGTGACCGAGATGGTGGGATGTGTGGGATTTCCAATGGGATACAGGACATCGTTGCCGAATTCAGGTTGATGCCAACCTTCTACGGAAGGAACGTTGGGGACATATGAGCTACTAGGGATGTCATGTGAACCTTGGGGTACATTAGATGTGGAGGTGCCATACTTGGATAAGTCGACACCTGACGACAGCTTGACACCTTTATCAATCAAGTGAGCCAAGATTTTGTCACCATGTCTTTCGAGGAGGCGTTTTGTCATTTGTGCATTAACAGGGTTGCTGAAGTGTTCCTCGAATGTGAGCTCAAGTTGATTAGCCATGTTTTCCTCCCCAGGTGGTGACGTGTTTTGACCATCCACATTGGATTGTGATGAGGTGCCATTGTGGGGATCGTGAGGGATGTTAGCACCATAGTTAGGATCTGATGAGATGTTGACTATGTTAGTGGGATTTTGAGGGTTGTTTGATTGGGCATTCAGGGCTTGTTGGTCGGCCATCTTCTTTGCCTGTGATCGAGTCTGAACGGGCATGCAAGATGATGAGATGGGTCAAGATATTAGAAAGACTTGGATGATGAAAGATTGATTCGATTTGATGGGAGATTAGTTGATGATGGTCGGTCAGACTGACGTGGATTGATTTGATGAAATCAGATTGGATTGATTGGTAGACACTGGATTAGTCTAGGTTTTGGATCTTGATCAGGATGGATTTGATGATGTGGGGGTTGGATTGATCTTGATGATTAAGATTGATTTGATGATAAATATGATGAAGACTGAAATCCACAACTGAGTTTAAGAAGGATCCTTGGTAACACTAGGTGTTTAATTGACGGGTAGATGTATGATGACGACACTGAATCCAACTTGAGATAGAAGTGGATTGATTGGAGTGAGAAAGGGATGACCAACTAAGGCAGTGTGATCCTAAGTCGATTCTGATGAATTGATGGGATGGTACTAGGTCAACTTAGATGAAACTAACTCCAGGAGGCTTATATGGAATAATGAAGATCGAGATGAAAGCAGTTTAGGGCCCAGGATGGGAGTGTTAGAGGATAGATAATCCCAGCTCTCAGAAGCGAAGGAATGGGAGCTTCAGAACAGAAAAAAGAGTGTTGAGGACCAGACTCTCAAATGAGGTATGAGGCTTTCGAAATGGATATTTGGATATTAGTTTAGGACAAGACGGATGATGCATTATCCAATGTATGTAGCTTGAGAGAACAAGGGGTGCCAGTGAAAATATACGTTGACCAAAGGCGGGTCAGCCACTCTATATAAGGGCCAGGGTCTGCCACTCGCAGAGACAGTCCGCCACTACATTAGGATAGGTCCCGCCACTGTAGCAGGGCAGTGCATGAAAAGTTATGATAGATTACGCCACTTTGTAGGCCGAGGTCCAGCCACTCTGTGGGGCAGACAATACTGACATAGGGGGCAGTGCAGGACTCAGGATAGAGTTGTGAAAGGATAAGGGCAGGTCTACCCGAAGGATAAGTTTAGAGTTTGATTTTTGATGGATGGGTAAGGCAAAGGACCCAAATAGCAAACACTAATGTGGTGGTTTTACTGAGAAAGACAATTCGAAGCAGCTGTCTAGATTAGTAGAAAGCAGTATGGCAGTGTGGTCTCTATTCTAGGATTTATGGTTGCTAGGGAGTCCTCGATATACACACGGTACATGAGGGACAACTATGAACACCATCTTGTCACAAGCGTGAGTTAAGAACCCCAGCGAGATACTAAAAGGCTCAGACCAACTCTACATGTCTATCTAGGTATCACCCTAGCTTCGATACTCTGCCAGACACGACGTGACTGGATTGGGGTACAACTTTGGCTCTCTCCCCTTTATATACTTGGTATGCGTGGTTGGAATAGATCCCTTAATGGTGATGAAATCCCCAAATGAGACCCACTAAGAAAATGAAAAATGGGGTGACTCAAAGGACTCGGAAAGCTACGATTTCTCATCACCCAGGATCGCCAAATGGCGCAAGGGGATTGGATACGTCAAATAGTCTTCCACAAACATGCCAAACAAGGTTTGTTGAAGCCCTTTTCAAGGTAAACTATATTGCCTAATTTACCAAAAATTGGCAAAACTTATTTCACTAGCCGGAGGACATGTCCATACATGGAACAGGTCAGCCACTCGTGAGACAGGTCCGCTCCTCTGTGAGGACTGAGTCCGTCACTCTGTGAGGAATGGAGTCGCCACTCACATTGGGACAAGTCACGAGGACAGGTCAGCCACTCACTTCGAGGAGACTGGTCATCACTCCTATGGAGACGGTCATACCGCGGGGCAAGGTGCGCGCCACTCTGTCGAGACGAGGTCGAACCTCTGTAACTTGACACGCAAAATGCAAAATAGCAAGCGATGAAAGAAAGGGCAGGTGTAAGTTGCCGTGGTACAATGTGACTAATTCAGAGATGTAGTGTTAGAAAATGGTAGCAAACTAAAGAGTGCAAATAAACACCAAAACAACTTACACCTCAAGATTAGCCTAAGTTGGAATCAACACAAGATAAAAATAACAAATGGAACTTTATACCTTGTGTCGAATCGATCCTTTGGTTGGCCCTTCGATCTTTGATGTGTATGCTCCTTGGATGGCAAGTAGATGCAAGATGTGAAGTGTGAGATGCAAGATAGTTGGACAAAATGGATGCAAATGGCTAAGTGTAGATTGAGAAACAAAATTGCAAGAGTTTGGCTAGCAAAATGATCTCTCCTCTCAAATGAGAGAAAATAGGGGGTATTTATAGGAATTTTGAGAATTTCAAGAAGAATGGATGGCGAAGATTACGGCCTGAAATATCAAGATGTGGGACTAAGGTGGGTTGGTGACAAGCCCTCACATCTTATTTCAGCCTGTCCTCAGCCCTAAAAGATTGAAGTGGACATGGGGCTGGAGGATGGTACATGACAGGGGGTACAAAGTACCCAGGATTGGACAAGATCTCCTCATAAGGAGGTCCTTGTCCCCATGTGGAGTGAGAAGGGACATGTGAGAATTAAAAATTCCTCAAATATTCTCATGGGGAGATGGGAAGAATAAAGAATAAGTGAAAGGACTTGTAGGGAGAATTGAAGGAATTAAAACAACTTTGGTACCAGAGTTAAAGACGAATTAAAGAAATTCACATGGGGAAGTGGAGTGCCCAACACTTTAAAAGGAAAAGCGCTAATAGGTTGACTTAAGGACACATACACCCATAAATGGGAGGGAGGATTAGTTTATTGTAACAATGGAACAAAGATTTGTGCAAGTACTTGAACGATGGACTAATGATTCATTAGAAGAAAGTGGGAGATTATGGAGGATGTGACCCTAATGATGATTAAGGGTGTGCACATGCTAACCCTAGTTAATTAGAAGAAGATGAAGGAATTAAGATGGATTAGAGACCAACTTGCAAAAGTTGGAGGATGTGACCATGAGAGAGAAAAGAGGAATTAAAAAATGAATTTTAATTCCAAAAGGGGAATATGACTAAATTAAATAAAATGGTGTATTTATTTAATTTAGAGGAGGAAGAGGGGTAAAGTATTTATTAAATTAAATACTTTATGACCTTTATGTAAAATGCAAGGTATTAATTAAACAAATGGTTTAATTAATATTAACAAAGGGGGTAAACAGCCAGATGACTACAGAGACATGTTTGATCATATGGAAGTGATCAAATTGGACGTCTACACCTATTCACTCCTTTTCAAAATTACATTCCTTGCAATGGTCATGCTTGACTTTCTCTACATTTTCCTATGGTGTAGAATTTGATTGAGAGATTCTCTTCATTGCATTGTACAAACACAAAGTCATAAGTTTCAAACCATATGGAAAGCCATTATAGTACCCAAGCTTGCTCATCTTGCTTGGTGTATTCTTTGTCAAGGCTTGTTGTTAGGGACTTGTTAGGCTTTTCATAAGTTCTCAAATTCCAAGCACATTCTTTTGTGGTCATTAAGTGGCCATTATACATTTATGTCCATTTTCGCCAAGAAATTAGTTTGCTTGGGTCTAGATTAATATTTTTTTCAAAATCTTTCAACCTAAACCTTTACCTTAACAAATCACAATCCTAAGAGATTGGCCTCAATTCCTAGCAAAGTTAATCTAAATTTCACATACTTTTTAAATGAAAACTTTATTCTTAATAATTCAACTCTTATTTTAAATTTTTATATTGATTATTCAACTCTCTTTTTTTTATTGAAGGAATATTTTATTTTTACATAATTACAAGGATTCAAAAAAAATAAATAAACGTTGCCAAGGCGAGAGCAAAAAAATGTCTCTAGTAGCAAACATAAAGGTGTTGCTTCAAAATAATAAATTAGGAAAACAACAACATAACTGATGTCTTTTAAGGCCTAGAGAAAAAGAGCATAAACTGCCCAAAGGTAAAATGAACAAAGTCTAGGTCTTAAAAGAACATCCTTCAATAACGAAAAAGAACTAAGGAAACAACATACAACCTACTGTAGAAAACCATCAGAAACTATGTTGTTGAATGTGACAACATCATAATTTCATCTCCACCGAAGCAACTTTGCAGCTGTAGGGAAAAGCTCCCTCAACATGAGCACACCACAAGAAATCATTGCTAAAGTAAGACCTAACACCATAACATCTGAAACACCATCTGAGACTGTAAAAAACTCAACAATCACAAGCCAACAATTACTCTTTACTAGCCACCCTAACTAGAACAAAGAAAAAACCATAAAACTTGCACACCACATTGGAAAATCAACCTTTTTATTCGAAACTATAGCCAACTCTTGTAGTTTTAGCCTCAAAAGCATAAAATTGCAATTGTATCACTCTCAGTGTGTAAGTCAAGTTTGAATTGGAGTGAGGACTATAGAAGGGAAAGGTGGGGGGCAAGATTCATACAAATGATCCAAACTTTCATTTGAATGGTGTAAAATGTTTGAGAAATGGCAGTGAGACAACACAAATTCCAAATGTTTTTCAAAATAATGTGTCTAAAGGTTTGTGAAATGATGTTGAGGTGTGAAACAAGGCCGAAAAGAATAGTTTTTCAGCACTAGACTTGAAAAGAATAGTTTGTCAACACTAGACTTGAAAAGAAAGAGCTAAAAAATTGACAAAAAACATAATTCCATAGACAATGTGCATGTGAACAAAACCATTGTCTGCTTTTTAGCACACAAAAAACAAAATGATGTTGGTGTGATGAAAGAAATACGGTCTTCAACAAAACTTTAATATACAAAATTATTGAACTCTTATTCTAGATACTTACATTGATTATCAAATCATTATCATTTCACTTTATATATCAAGTCAATTATCATTTTTAATGTTCTTTTACACATTCAATGCAGGCCACCGACATGATGCATTTAGAAATGCTTCTTAACCATTAAGATAATGCTCCTTACATTATCATAAGGAATCTTGCCAGCTCACCTCCTCGTCCTCATGCTTGGTGTTCGGTGAGGGGTCTAAAAAGAGGGCATAAAATAATATATGTTGACATTTATGCTGTAGCCCTACCAAATATTTGCCGCCTCGAGCGAATACACTGGATTTTTGCGCCCTCAACTCGTTTGCCCTTCCTGGAAGTCTTGACACCAACATTGTTGGGGTCTCTTCTTAGTTTCCTTCTTTAGGGTTTTCTTTAACTTCGGTACTAGTTTAGAAGCATTTGCCGCACCCGTACCCACACCCACACCCACGTAAGATGCCGCTATGTTGACTCTTCGAGACAAATACCTCACCTTATCCATTTTTCGGCGCATAAACCCCTGTTTGTTCTGAAGAAATTGGCTTTCTTTAGCTATGAAAGATGGAGATTTTATTTAGTTGGCGTAGAGTGATCAGATGGAATCGCCTCCTTCCAAGAGAGCCAAGATCACCAGCGAGGGATATCGAAGAAAGGGAAGACACTTTTGATGGTACGTACGAAGTAGTTCTATGCAAAATTTGTGTGTTCTTTCTGTATGACTTTTTTCAATGCCCTTTACAGCTTTGATTAAAGTAAGGGACTAATGATGTTGCCAAACGTGACCAGATCTAGATGGTCAATGGCTAAGGTACCCAGAAAAGAATAGTTTATATCTGAGTTAGGCATGTCTTTTAAGTACCCTTTACAGCGCCGCTGTAGATTCGTACAACTGTTGCGCAGGAAACAATTGAGATTGTTTTATTTTTTATATTGTATTAAGCTAAAAAAAATCACAAATAAACCATCAAATAAAACAGAGCAGAGTTGATCTGTCAACTAGAAGTAAGGAAATAAGGAGCAACTGGTTATAACAGCCACACTTTCCCTCTTTTTTCCTAACTCTCTTTCACTATCTTACATGTTGTTTGATATTTCCTCTACCTTCATTTTCTTTCCATCCTTATTTCCTTTTTTGTATTGCTTTAGTTAAGCTTTTCTTCATTGTCATTTCTGTCACATTAGCATGGATATATTCATACTCTTTTTCTCAATGTAAATTGGAATGTGGTCTCCTCCTTTCATTTTGGCATATCATTTGCTTGTCCTTAGCATCTTTCCTCTTGTTGGGTTGGACCACCGTTGTTCTACAATTGATGCAAGAGGGTGCTCCCCTTTGCCCAAAAAACTAAAAAACAAATCACAAAATGAAATTCACAGCAATAGTTCGATGACTCAAGTTAACTTGATTACAAACAAACCATATCTTCCATTAATTCAATAACAAAATTACATTAGATGGTCCTGATGACCTCATCCTTCTTGAGCATTCAAATCTACCCTCCTCTATTCTACAACAACACCTTCATTCCACAACCACTCTCCATTTCTTGCAACACATTCCCAAACAACCATTCACAACTTAAGTTTTTTATATTCTCAGCTACTCCTCCTTGAAAGTCGGCTTCTTTTTTTACGATGTTGTAGCCCTGTCACCATCTGCTGCTTTTGAGGAGTTAATATTTTTTCTAACCCAACATATCAGACTCCTCTTCTACCACACGCATCGCAGTGTGGGCTTCTCTTCTCTTATCTTCGCTTGGCTTCTTACCTCATGCGGGTCTCTTTATCTTTTATATTTGTTTTTGGCTATTTTAAATTCAAATAACATTGTGGTTGAAGGCACAACCTTGTCATCTCTCCCTTGTCATCTGGTCAAGGCAGCTTCACCCTTCTCAATTCTTCCTGCTTCCTTCTGAGCAATCCTCTTCACTGAATTACACCACTCTCACTTTAGCACAACGTATCTCTTGCTATGTAGTCGCTAATCAATATGCAACAACCCCCTTTCAATTCACTTTCCAGCCCAACCTTCTACTTTCTAAATTTTGTGTTTATTCACACTTCCCTTTTAGGCTAGCATTCATTCTTTTTAAGTTTTTCTTGCACTATCTCTCCTTTCTTCTCTCCTTATAAATATTATTTCTATCCATTGTATTTATCTCTCGAAACATGTCAACTCCTACGTTTTGGGCGTGATCCTCCCCTGTTCCCTAGATCATAGTTTTTTAAAAGAAATAAAATGGAAACTCTTTAGCCCACACCCCTTCATTTTTCAGTTGATTTCATTTCTTGCGTGTCTATTCTCCTTCTTGGTTAGCACGGTTCTCCTTTGGCATTTGTAATTTTTATTTTATACCTATGCGATTTTTCTTTTAATATGTAGCCTCCCATGCACCCTTGTATTTGATTGAGCTACCTCTTCATTAAGGATGCAAAGTCATATAGGTTTCTCTTCAAATTTAAAATGAATCCTATCGATTCATCCTTTAAATGCCAAGTCGATATCTTCACACCTATAGATTTATGTGTTTGAATGATTCTATCTAGCCTTCAACCAAATCTATTTGTACATATCCAGTGATTGGTCTATGTTTCACACTTTGCATAGATGTCTATCAGATGGTTGCTCGTACTTTGCTCCACCTTAGTTCAAGCCGTGATAATGCTAACAATAAACTAGTGGGAATTGGCTTTACACCAACTAATTACATTTCCTTACAAGATTTTTGCCTCTTGAAAATTTAAGAGGTTTAGGCATTGATCAAAAGAGAGAAGCCAATCAAACCAAAATTGAAAACAAAACAATGGTATTTTTGGGTGGTGTTGATTACTTGTCTGCTCGCATGCTCTTGCACCAGACACGTCGGGTAGAAAGATTGTAGAGGAGTTGAGTAGTTGCACTACTCTTCCAAGTTCCCATCAACTTGTGAACTCCTTTGTCGTCCAAGTGCTGAACATTAATCTTTCTTTTTCCTTTTCCAACATCGTGCCAGAACACTCACCACTTCTCTCCAACAACACCACATTTTCCTCCTTTTCCCTCTCATGGACTCATGTCCACCAAAGCTTGACCTCCACCAAATACTTTCCACACTCCTTTCCTCCTTCGTGGATTCAAATCCACCTCTAACTAGCCACCTCCACCAAAAACAACCTGTAACATCTTCAACCATCTCTACACATAGCCACACACCATTTGCAACATCTACTACATGCTCTAGTTTTCTATCCATCTCTTCTTCTATCTTTTTATCTAAAACCAAAGTAACATCATAAAATTGTTTTACCTCATCTTCATTCGTAGCTGCAACATTGAATTTTACTGCAACATCTTCCACCTTCTCGTCAGTTGCAACTTCTCGCTCTTCTCTTTTCATTGCAACAATGATTTTCGCCATCCATTCTTCTTCAATCACTAATAGTTGAGCGAACACATCTGATTCACTTTCACCTTCAGCTGCGACCTCTTCACTATTCACCTCTGTCTTTTCTCCTTCTCTTGTCATGCCTTATGGCATGTCTCTATTGAAACTTTATTTGCAGGGGCTGCTCTCTCATCTCTCTCCATTTGACTCAGGCTGAAATACTCTTTTTCGCTGTCTTGTCTTTTCATCTCACTCTTCTTCATCACTTTTCTCTCACTCTTTCCAACACTCTTTTCCAATTTTCCTCAAACGATCTTTTCCATCACTTCACACATTTCATCCTCCACATCATCCCAATACTGCTCCCAAAATAGTATCCACATGGTCTCCTCACGACCCAACCCATCTTCATATGTTGCAGTTTCACCTCTCGCAATCTATCATCACTCTTAAAACAAATTCTTTTGTGGCTTCAAGCTCTTTGTTGCTCTTTGTTTATGGCTATGTAACAAAGGATTTTGGCACCCTTATTCTTTCTTGCACTTCTAGGGTTTTTTCGCCTAAATGGAGAAAGAAGAGCTAAAATGGGCAATTGTCACACTCAAAACTAATGCAATAATAGATGAAATATGAATGAAGTATGCTAATGAAATGATCTAAATGTAATAGACTGAAAAAGTAAATGAGTTATGAATGCAAAACCTAAGAAATGTGAATTTTTTGAAAACACATTGTGTAATGCAAAAACACCTAGAAATGAATGCGAACTACAACATAAATGGATGAAACTAAAAGTGTGCACCTGAGATCTTGATGGAGACTGAAAATGACATCTGGAATGCTATTGATCTTGATTTTTAGGCTTGGTGGGATTCATTCGCCATTCTAGGCAAATTAGTCCCATATGTGGGAAACTGTTTGAGAGCCCATTTCAGACAAATGGGTACCCAAAATTGCAGAAAACCTGTTTCAAGCCTGGAAATGGGACTCATTTACCATCAATGGCGAATTAGTCCACTTTTCAACTTCTAAAAATCCAAAGGTGGAAAATGAAGTCTCTGGTCTGCACTTCGGCTCTTGACAGGTGTGCCTCTGAAAGTCTGATTTCTAAACCTGAAAGTGACTTTTTGTTGATATTTTTCCTTAGACAAAGAAGAAAAGACTTAAAAAAATTTAAAACTTGATTCTTAATGATTTCCAAGCCTCCAAGATGCCTAAATCTACAAACATACAAGAAGAGAAAGAGAAATGTTGAATGTTGGGGCATGGGGGTTTGCCTTGGTCAAACCCATTTTAGGTAATTAAACCAAATGAAGAGATTTAATATGAAGGATAAACATGGAATGAAGGGATTAATACCTTTCCATGATGATTTACCTTGATTTTCTACAATAATGGATGAAGATTCAACCCTTGAATGTCTTTGGAAGCTATCTCAATGACTTAGAATGTAAAAGCCCTAGCTTGCTTGACTTGATAGAGAAGATAGATGATGGATGAATGGTAAGAGATATGTGTATGAGTTAAGAGATCATGAATTCGGGTTTAAAGACTTGTTTTTATAGGCAATTCTCCTAATTTTCTCGTAAATTGGATCCCCAAGGCCGGCATGAAGAAAAATAAAACGTAAAACCTCATTTTCTTGCTCAAAAGCCAAAAATAGCCCAAATGGGACTCATTCGCCACCTTGGGTGAATCACTCCCACCGGGAAGGGGCTCATTCACCATAGATGACAAATTAGTCCCAGAGGGGCCCATTTGCCAATTGGAATGTTGGAGAATGAGGAATTTCAGTTCTTATGTTGATTTCATTGGGTATTTGATCAAATTATGCCTTGGGATGCATAATATGGGGCCATAGGGGCCTATTAATGGTGATCTAAGGGTCAATTAGGGCTTGGGACACAAAATTCAATGTGAAAATGTGATTAAATACACTTTACAACACTAAAATGAGGTCCACACAGCCTAGAAAGGCACAAGAACCAATGTGAATGTGTAAAACACATTACAACACTTGGTTAAAGTTAAGTTTAATTTACAAGCCTTCTAGATTAGTGTAATAATGCTATTAAATACATTTTATAATGTTGAATTAAGGGAAGATGGGTTAATTAAGTCTAGAGAGGCATGAAAGTCTTTTACAACACTTTACAACACCTTTACAAGACATTGTTAGATGCATTTTATTCAATTTGCAAGGGTCCAAGACCTTGTGTGGACGTGTACAACACCTCACAACACCAAATCAAGGCCTTATTAAGTCCAATTTATCATCAATTATTCCCCTGAATCAAGCAAGTTTCCTTTTTTCTATGGCACATTCTATTTTAAATTAAAATCACATTGTGGTTGAGGGTGCAACCTTGTCATCTCTCCCTTATCATCTGGTCAAGGTAGCTTCACCCTTCTCAATTCCTCTCACTTCCTTTTGAGCAGTCCTCTTCATCGAATTACACCACTCTCACTTTTGCACAACCTATCTCTTGCTATGCAATCACCAATCAATATGAAGTGGCCCCCTTTCAATTCACTTTCCAACACAACCTTCTACTTTCTAAATTATGTGTTTATTCATACTTCCCTTTCAGGCTGGCATTCATTCTTTTTCTTTTTTCCCCGTGCTATCTCTCCTTTCTTCTCTCCTTTTAAATCTTCTTTCTATCCATTGTATTTCTCTCTCAAAATAGATCAACTCCTATGTTTTGGGTGGGATCCTCTCCTTTTCCCCATATCATAATTTTTAAAAGAATTAATATGGAAACTCTTTAGCCAATGCCCCTTCATTTTTCAGTTGATTTCATTTCTTGCATGTCTATTATCCTTGTTCAACATGGGTCTCCTCTGGCATTTGTAATTTTTTTTAATAGCCATGCAATTTGTCTTTTAATACACAAGTTCCCATGCAACATTGTATTTGACCGAGCCACCTCTTCATTGAGGATGCGAAGGGATATATGTTTCTCTTCAAATATTAAAATGAATCCCACTGATTCATCGTTTAAATGTCAAGTCAATATATTCACACCTATAGATTTATGTGTTCGAATGATTCTATGGCCTTCAACCAAATCCATTTGTACATATCCAATGATTGGTCTATTCTTCACACTTTACATAGATGTCTATTAGATGGCTGCTCGTACTCTGATCCACCTTAGTTTAAGTTGCAAGAATGCTAACAATAAAATAGTGGGAATTGGCTTTACACTAGCTAATTACATTTTCTTAAAAGATTTTTTCCTCTCAAAAATTTGAGAGGTTTAGGCACTGATCAAAAGAGAGAAACCAATCAAACCAAAATTGAAAACAAACCAATGGTATTTTTGGGTGGTGTTGATCGCCTATCCGCTCGTGTGCTCTTGCACCAACAATGCTATCTCTCTTTTCTGATTTTTCTTACCAAAGTTGATATTCACACTATCCTTGTCTTTCATATTTTTGAAAATCTATGATCCCTTGGTAGGCTAATGTTCCTCCAATTCCCCACTTTTCTATTTGCACATCCCTTCCTCATAGCTAATTTGAATCCCCCTTTCAAAATTGATGCAACTACAACTCCCTCTCATGACATTTCTCTTTCTAATAAAATGTTGAGTCCTAATAAACAATGCTTCAATTTGAGAAGATTGAATTTTAGCACAAATTTTCTCACAATCTTAATGGTAGTGATTTTGTAAAAGTAAAACAAAGAGAACCCTATAGATCTTATTTCTATAAAAATTCATCCTTGCACTCTAGCTTGATTCACACTCAAGAAAATGAAGAACAATTTGAATGATATTTTTCTTGAAATCTAGAATGATTAGGTTCAAATAAAGGATATGCTTGGATCTATTCATAATCTTCTACATCACTAATTTTCTCCTCTTTTATCTTCAAAAAGAAGCTAATAGGAGACTCTTGTAAGAATATGTCAACTCCTTGAATTTAATTAACACTAATGTGGGGGATTTTAAGGATTATCAAGGAATTATAATCTTGGAGCTAAGCCCTTTTACACTCAAAATATTAACTCTACACTTTGCATTGCAGACGGATGCTATTGCAAGTAGTTATGTCCTTTTTGGCATAGTGGTGCCTATACAACCACAATTCAATCCCTATGCTTCATACTTTCCACCACTTATAGTAATCATTTTTATATCTAGAGAGGGTGGTTTTTGAAGCACCTTTTGGGTTTTGTTTTGTAAAAGGGGGAATTTAGATACTACCTTGTTTATGGTCAAGCCCTACAAAAGATTTTAAAGATTGGAATGGATCCTTAGAAATGGCTAAGCTGACTAAGTGTAATATACGTGTCTCTAGGTGTAGGTGTAATGTCATGACTTCTAATGTGGTCTCTTGTGTTTGAGTCAATTGTTGCTCTCCTTCATTACTTACAGGTATAATGATAATTATTATTTTTACCTACTGAAGACCACTCGAGAATGCAAGTGGAGTGATTACGATGAATACTAATGTAAAATGATTTAGAAATTCAAAAAATTATAATTCAAAATATTGTGGACACTACCATGAATAATTGAGGTAAAAATGAACTCTAGATAAGTGGTGTGAGAGGTGTAAAATGTGATCTTGAGAGTGGGTTGTGCACAATAATAATTTTAGATGGTTGAATGAGGTAGTATGTTAATGGAAAGGGTTAAATTAGATCCAAATATGAGGGTGAAAAGTGAAGTATGCATTTTTCATCACTGCATTCCCCTTCACCTCCCCTCCCTTGATAATTTAACGAGCATATGAATCTATAATGGATTTGAATACAAGGAAAATAGGGTGTGCCCACCTTTTAGTAGATGGGAAACTTAGGGGTCCCTATTTCGCTCTTAGTTCATTCAAGGAAACCATAGAGATCTCAATCTAATGGTTCAATTGAGAGAAGGGATTGCTATAAGGTCTCCTTGGGTGTGATTAAAGACAAAAGGGGGTTCACCACTAAGCAAAGGATTAGAAAGAAGGAGATGCAAATGATATGAAAATCTAGATATGCAACCTAGGAAATTAAACTCGAAATTAGAATAATGAACCAAGAATAAACAAAGGTGCACATATAAAACTTGAGATGCCTGAAACAATGTCTAAAATCCTGAAATTATGACTTTTTATGCAATCTGGGACTCGTACACCAAGCTGGGTGATTTGGTCCCATTTTAGGGGTTCGAGCTGGATCCAAAATCTACAACTGCTAAACCAAGATCTATAGAAAAAGTCTGAAAAATGGTATACTGGGACTCATACACCCAAGGTAGCGATTTAGTCCCAGTATTAGGGTTTATTTGAAACTCTGGTATCCTAGAGTGATCTTTTGTAAATTCTCTCATGTCTGATCTCTGAGTCTGAAACTCTGAATTCTGACATGTAGGTGACTTTCTGTGAAAATGATGACTTCTTGCAACTTTAACAACTTTCTTCAATCTCGCAACTTAGTCTTCAAAGGATCTTCAAACTCAAAACACCTAGATCTGCAATCACACATGTAGAGGAGAGAAAAATGTTGATTTGTTAATGGATAAGGGTTTGCCTTAGTCAAACCCTGTTTTGGTAATCAAACCTTGAAATGAAATAAAATAGAATGAAGGAATTATGAATGAACAAATAAGCTATGTTGCAACTCACCAAACCCTTGAAACAAAGGTTGCAAATCTTGTATGAAATGGCTATCATGAATGTAGATCTTGACTCTTGATTGTTGATAGGCATCTTGACTTGAATGCTTGTTTGAATCATGAAAACCTACATCACAAATGGTAGCTCAAAAACAAACATGATGCATGATGACTTTGGCATGATGCTTGAATCTTGAATATAGCTCCAAAATGCTTGATAATCAACTCTTGAATGTTCTTGTGAACTCATAAACTTTCTATAGGAATGCTCTCTTCAAAATTTTAGGAGAAAATATGTGAAATAACCTTGTATTTATACTTGTTTATGCCAAGTTTCCCAAAATTACAACACTACAAGATGACATCAAATCTAGGATAATAAAATCCCACCAAGAATTAAATTCAAAATAGGTCCAAGGTAAGCGAGATTCATACTCTAGTTGGGGCATATGAGTCCTAGTAGCCTAGGCTTGGGACACAAATTTTAAGAAATGTTAAGTTCTATGCAAAATTCAGAATCAGGCCCCAAAACTTAGGTGGGACCCATATGCCCAAGGTGGCATATAAGTCCCAAATCACTAAATCTAGGACACAACCTAAGAACACAAATTATGATTGGTCATTAGTTAAGTGTTGGGATTATCCTCAGAGAAATGCATTAAATAAGACTCGTGGATTCAAAATAGGACGAAATAAGGCATAAAAAAACCCAATATTAGCAAGGAGGGTCCAAACAACTGTGAAAATGTAGAGGGATACATTTTTCTACACTACATTTAGCTCCCAGTTTAGTGAGAGGAGGAACTTGCTTCAAACTCACACTAAAGTAGACAAAATTGCATCAAGAGGGGTCCAAATGTACCAATGCTAGTGAGATAGGATGAAAATGATCAAGAGAGTTGTGCAAGGCCCCAGGATCAAGATCCTATGGCAAACCAACATAGGCACAAAAAGAACACACATGTGAATAATATAAGGAGCAACAAGGTACAAGCATACACTACCAAAGACATAAAAAAGAAAGAAAAGGAAAGAAAGGGTGGATCAAGCCTCGACCATTCATCCAACACGATGTGGATTATATTTAAGCTATTTATCCAAAACATTTATAAGTGGAGCACGATGTCCACTATGCAAACCAAACATACACTCACAAGGGCCAGTGGAACCTCAGGTCGTCCACTAGGTGAGCCCCTAACGAGAGACATATGCACGTGGCCAGTATGCGCTCACATAGACAAGCAAGTGGCTATGGTAAAGTCACACCTAAGTTTGGCTCCCATACGCTAACCATACCAAAGCTATACCTCTTGATAACTTTGATAAGGCTCCACACAACATGAAAAAAGTGTATTATGCAAGGTAACCATATAACAGATATTGTAAATGCGAAAAAGTAGTTAAGGTACATTCAAAGGAGTTTTTCTTAATTCATGTAAGGTCTTAACTTGGGAACATTGTGCCTAATGTTTCCAAGAGAGGACCAATCAAATAATAGAAGATTCACAACTTAGGGGATGTAGTGTGTCGCATCAAGTAGCTAAGAGGAATATAATATGCTAAGAGAGACCACACTCTTGAAGGACATCACCCCCAATGTCATCACAAAGTGAAAGACACATCACATTCAAAGTAAGAAGACTACACAATGAAACATGAGTTGTAAAATGTGAATGTATGCCCCCACTTTAAAGAAATTGCTAAACACCATACTATGAGCAATTACTTTAAAGGAGAAAATGATAAATGCTAACAATAAAGATGACATGAGAACTTATTTGGAAAGCTGTATGGCAAGTCATATGTTTCAAAATAAAGCTAATGTCATGAAAAGGGGTTGCCCCCAAAATGAAATCCCAAAATCACACACAAGGGATCCATGGATTTGGGGTCAGTATGTTTTTTCTACAATGTTGTTTAGAGAGCTCAAAAATGTCATCATTCCCCAGATACTCATGGAATAGGATGAATGATGCAAAGAGAGTGAAAACAAAGGAAAAACATTCAGGTCAACATGGAAGAGACCTAAATGTCTCGACGCCTTGCGTCATCGCCAAAAGGAAAACATGGGACAAGAGAAAAAGATAAAATGCTTATGACATAGAGAAGAATGTAGAGACATATAGAGGAATTTCACAAAGAGAGAGGTACATCAAACAAAATGGTATGGGGGATCACATTACGCACATGCAATCACATAAAATAAACATGAAAAAAGGAAACAAAGACACGACTAGTAAGGTACATGTGAGTCAATCTATTAACAGGTCGTCTGTATCCCAATCTTGTTCATTGTATATAGAAGGTGAAAAACTAGCCAAAGGGACAACAATAAGTGTTGAACTAGGGTCATCACCAAGTTCAACACTCTTCTTAAAGGAGAATTATCATTTAAGCTCATAGAAGAGGAAAACAATCAGTTCAATTCATTACACACTTCTTCATCAATTTTAGAAATCTCATCATCATTGTCCAAGTTAATCACAATGGGAGGTTGAATGGTAATGTCTAAAGAGGGTGCTAGTCCTTGTTGTGGTTGCGGTATAGGGTCTTTTTGTTGCGGTGAAGAGGGAGACTCATCGTGTGTTGCTTTAGTCAAGTTTGGATGCTAATTTTCTTTGTTGTTCTCTTCGTTTATCCTTCGAGCAAGAGCATGCTGTCTATGCCTATGCTTTCTATCATTTTTGTTTCTTTTAGTATGATTTTCAAGTTGTGTTTGTGTAGGAGCAAGTTTATCAACCATAGGTTTCTTATCTTCAAAAGGAACCATGGGAGGTTGTTCAACCACCTTTTCTTTAGCTTTGTAAACTTGTTTTATCTTAGGAGGTGTGATGGAAGTGTTTTGGTTGTCTCTTGGTTGCTTATAGGAGATAGGGAAAGGGTCTATCTTAGGTTGGTCTTGATTATTTGGAATGTCTTTAGGTTCAATCATAGTTTTGTCAAGGATAGGAGGCTTAATCATGGGTTGATACATGTTTCTAAGGGATAGTTTTTCTATGCATTTCACCTTAAACTTTTGATAGGATTTGAAAAGGAAGCCCTCACGAGGATTACTAGGTTCCATAGGCTAAGGCCAAAAGAAATCCAATGAAAAGTTCCCACCGGAAGAAACATGAAATTAAATCCACTATGGTGCATAATAAAGATTTCATTGTCAAAGGGAAACTTTAAGCTCATTTATGCACAACTGACGTGACAAATTCAATGGAGCATAGCCATGGATAACCAAGCTTCACATGGAATTGATC
>VDFB02170248.1:0-33003 GCA_007258455.2 Sequoia sempervirens | reverse complement strand
ATTAAATAAAATGCATAAGCTATAGATAGCGATACCTATACATTTTGACCTAGCATGCCAATGTTACACACCATCAAATATATCAATAAGGATTACACCAATGCAGATTATTGTTAACTATAAGACATCAAAATTACATCAAATATCTTAAGACCTTTACCAACTGATAGATTTTAATGCAACAAATGCAATCTATAGGCAAGAGGAACATGTAGTACATCTGCATGTGGGTGATCTATTGCATGAGGCATTTCTATTACTATTAACAATGATACTAAGACAACAAGGCGACACATTTCAGAATTGAATACCCTCAGTTAGAAATTAAGCCACTATCATAAGAAATCTTCTTTATTGGGCTATAAAGAGGCGATGAGAGTACATCGACATAGGCACATTTTACTTTCAATACTGTATAACAGACATATTATGAGTGTAACGTAATTTCCATAAGCTTTATTTAAATATGCGCATCTAAATCTCAAATATGAATAGTAGCTATTAGCATGACTTATAAAGAGAATTTGTTAAGTTGCATATAGAAGATATTGGGGCCATTTGGCAGCGGTGGCTATTATATTATGATGTTTCTTTAAAGATACCGTCGTCGCCCAGTAGCCTGGTCGTCTACCGTTCCGCTCATCCGCTTCCAGTTATCATCATAGTTTGATTCGTCCATCCGATCCATCCATGATGGTTTGCCGGCTTTCGGTTTAACCAGATACCACCTGTACTCAATACTGCGCATTTTGTACCTCGACAAGCTGGCGAAACAAGATCTAAATATAGATTGTTGTGGTACGGTTTTGGAAGATTCCTTGTAACCAACGGCTAGTGGAAAATAACTATTAAAGTGTTTCAAGTAGTGGCACGAAAATGGTTCTTTGATGCCATAAAGCAATTGTGGTGATGGTTACAAAGGGGGGGTCTTGAATCGGGAGGTCTCCTTAGAATTCTCCTCTCCTTATGCCTATCATGTCATTGGTTATGCTATTCTGATCCATTCTCATCTTGATATCTTTCTGCCTAGATCATCTTCAAGAGGGGGGAGGTCGATGCCCTAATTTGAAATACATTAATATCATTCTCAGTATGTTTCTTGTCACCCAAAAAAAATTGCAAGGATCGGTTGATGTGTTTTCCCATCTATATTGAAGCAATTGCTAGATGTGATCTTTGTCTTTTAGCCTTCTTGATCTTCCTTTCCCCAATAATTCATGCATATCCTATAATCGCAGATTCAATGAGACCACATTGAGTTGAATCAATATTGCCAATCGAACCGACTGTCTAGTCTCATGACCTTCTCTTCTTATATGTCGATTAGTATCTAGCTTTGTTCTCCCCAATATGGCTTGCATGTGTTGGGTAGTCGCCCATTCTATTATAATCTGATTTTGAATCTTTTTTTTATGATTCTCTATGGACATCACAATACTGAAGCCATGAAATGGGGCCACCAAAACTGAAGTGGTTGGCTATTCCTGTATTCCTCACACAAGAATCTTGGCCCAAAAGGAATCTGATCATCGAAAGGAGGACATAAGATAACCCATGTTGAGAAGTGTGATGGAGGAAACAAGTCGAAGCAACAAGAAACCCACTTGGATGACAGAGGCAAGGCTATCATAGTTGCTTTCTTTGGCACTAGAATAGAGGTATGCCTGATATATATTGTGTTGGAAGATCAACATCTATAGAGTAATCCCACATCTTGCATGCATTCTGTCAAAAAGTTCACTTGCCTTGTCTATGCGTACATAATCTTCATGTGTGACCACCTGTGCACATAATCTTAGTGCATGCCTTTGGCTTTCAGATTGTTTCATTTAGCATCACGTGCAAGTTGTTGCATATTTACTAATAGTAAGATCTTTGGTCGATCGACATAGCGAAACACTTAGTAAATAGATTGGACTTGGCTGCTAAATACAAAACCCAATGAGATTTCTGAGGTTCTCTCATCAAAAGACTATCTCACAGCTCAAAAATCATCAAAAGCCATTTTAGATGCAAATAACAATTAAATCCTTTTTTATCCAGTATCTGACGTTGGTCTAGCCTCAGACCTAGGGAGGCCCACTCTCATGTGGGTTCTTCTCACACTCCAAGTTCAATGTTTTTTCTTAACTAATTACTGCGGACCTAGAGACGTATTAAATTAGATTACAGTACATTTTTGGCTTAATTAAGATTCAGAGCAAAAATTCTTAGTTTTTTTAAGAAAGTCGTCCGACAAGGTTTCAAATCCAGAACATCTTCAAATACGACTTATGCACAAACTTAAATCTGAGATTGAAACATGCAAACTTCTAGGAAAAGCTTTCACTTGGTTGTGTGATACCATACTCTGTCTCAGTCTAGCACCGATCTGCTAACCACATCATGATATATGATGCAACTCAAAGAAAATTTATGAAGATGATTAAGTGCCCAGGGTACATAATACAAGCAACAACTCGAGGCTTTGGACATGACACTCATGGGTTGACTCTGATAAAACTATGAACAAGTACATTGGATTTGTCTCTGATCAAATCAATGTAAATTAGATTTTAGATCCAGATTCAGATTAGACCACATAGGAATTAAAACAAGTGAAAAAGATTACCAGATCATTTCAGACCCCAAATGTCCTATAATTTTATTTGCAAATTCTTCACATCTCAAAATGGAAGAATCTAAACAGGGCACCCATTAGCACAATGATGCAAGTGTTCAACATATGTCATGATGTTCCACTAGCATAGACATATTTGGCAGGAATTCAGGATTATATGTTTAGGAAATTAGTAAATAAATTCATGTTATATTCTAATATTAGTAGTGTAGTTGTGTACACTGCAAGCATCTAATAATGTAAAAAAAACCATTTTCCCTACCTTCTATTTTGAGTTAATTGAATGATATGCCCATATGAACCTTCCAATCCAGCCTACGAGGGTCACTATTGATATAGCATCTTCTAAAAAAAAAAACCTCATTTCCATTGCTTAGACCAAGCGGTTGTCCATTTAGTTTTGTTTGGTAGCATTATATAAATGTTTTGTTTCGTTTAAATGATGGAATATCCTTGCACAGATAATGGAAGTTGTGAACTTAAGTCTGATGTTTTATTAACCAATTCACCATCACTTCATATTGACAATGCATTAATTAAATCACACAAACAATCTTCCTAAGAGAAATTTGAGCTTTCTCTAGAGTTTGAGTAGAATAAAACTCAAGATCATTCTCCAATTTAAACTGGTAAATGCACTGTTTTGAGAAAATTTATTTTAATTGCCTTGAAAGCTCTCTATTTTAAATCCTCTCGATGGGAGGATAGGAAGGTTGAGACAGATGTCATAATTTAGCCACCTTGAGTTTCGATCCAACAACTCTAGTTAGATAACCAGGGTTAAAATTGTAAACTTGTGATCATTTGTAGTAAAACAAAATTGTTGTTCTTCAATTTCGCACAAGGCTTCATGAACAAAAAACTAACATTTTCATATCATAACCTGAAATTTGTGGTTGCAAGCAAATCGATGGAAAATAATTACCTTGTAATCCATGTTGTTTGCGTTGTATTTCACATGATACTACCATGATCAATTTCATAAATCATAAATGATTACAAAGGTGCATAACTAATACACCATCATTTAATACATTACATGTTCTCAATAAATGAATACAATGAAACCTCCCATACATGTGGGATAAATACATAGTACAAATAATGTCAGAATTACAAGATGAATATCTGGTACAAGCTCCATCTAAAGAATACTGTGAAGAATGAACGTTGATGGGGAACCCAACGGGTGCAGAGCACGTTCCACCCGACCATGTGGGTTTTAGAAAAACCCACCCCCCGTGCTCAAAGGTGACAAGGAAGTGACCACAACCATGAATGCCATAAGTCAACTCCAATAAAGAATAACATAGTACAATAACTCCAAAAGCAACATCAATGAATACATAGATCATAAACGACACTAACAAGGATCCACTCATAATAACCAAAGAGCCATAAAACACATCATAAATAAACCAAGGCAATAACCAATAACCACATGCCAAGTAAACCAAAGAGACAATCATAATACACTTCCAGAGGCAACCAAGAAAACAAACATAAGGGCATCTAGGGGAGAGTGTCATCGCATAGCCTACATGGGTTATCCTGGCCCTTCCTCCAACATGAGGCACCGGCCCCCATCTATGGCTATCCTGGCCCTTCCTCCTACTTGAGGTGCCGACCCCATAGGGTGACTCATGCGGAGCCATTAACCTCTCCTGAGGATGAGGTTATGACTTTTCTGACCACGGCTTTCTCAATCTACCATTAGTCTGTGATAGCCCTAATGACTAGACAAGGTATCCAAGATTATCTTATTGTTTTATTACTACCCATCCCCCTAAGTTCTATTATTAGGTTTTCACTTGTTAATCTACTCTTATGTGGGTTATCCTGAGCCCTTCCTCCTTTTGAGGCATCGGCCCCCACGAAGAGCCACTCTCCCAGAAGACCCCAAAACAATAATAAAATCAAGCGTTGTACCATAAAGAACAAAGCATTAAATCTCAATAGATGACATGCGAGGCATTACCCATCTCGCTAAAACACATAATCAGAGTCTCAACAAAATCCCGTACAACCCTTTCAAAATAAAGATTCCAATATCATGCTACATCAAGAGCACATAAAACGAGTACAATATCCAATAAGAAAATCATGCCTCTGGAAGCCTAAGGTTCACAAAATTAACAGGGTTCCCACATCGAAAAAAAATTCAAAATAATAATCTAATGGTAAAAGAAAGTCCAACAAATTCATAGGGTTTCAAATTCAAATCAACATAATCATCTTTCCACTATGACAAGCAATACATTTTATTCTATTATTTAACATCTATTCCCATAGTGAAATTTTGAAATAAAAATTCAATGGTAAAAATTTCGCCTTTTTCCAATAATCATTATAGCCATAAATTCCACTTTCACAAAATGAAACAATATATCATTATTTTTTTTATTATATATATATATATATTAAAATACATATATATATATATATATAATATTCATGCTAATATAAAATTTATTTAATTATTATTTTATAATGAGAGAAACAGGCAGGAGGAGGCAGAGAGGAGAGGCAGGAGTGGCAGGAGGCAGGAGGGTGATGAAAATTTAAATCCTCATCAAACTTTAACAAGTCCATGGATCCGTCCCACAGGCAGGTCCGAGGATTGCCTCAGGGGTGTCTGACACTCCAGCGGGGAGGGAACAATGGCTCCCAAATGTCCCCCATCCCTACCACATGGTCTTTTAACCTCCACAATAAAATAAAATGCTCATTGAAACGCCTGCTGGGTTCAAAACCAAAATTTTTTTTGAACACCGTTCATCAACTATATAAATATAAAATGCATAATAATTGATTTTATATATAAACCTGAGCAGGAGACAGCACTGAGAGGTGAGAGGAGGTGAGCAGGAGAACATAAGTATGGAGAAAACACATTCTCCAGAGACCATGGATCCCATCCATGAGACAGCACAGAGGAGAGCAGGAGAGAGAGGAGGAGGCAGAGAGAGGAGGCACGACACTACAAAACCCAAACACCCACCCCAACCCTCAAGAGGGAAAAATAAATAATTTTCCAAAAAACAAATTATTAACATATCAACATTTTTCAAACATGCCTTTAATTTCTTCCATTTGCTTGCAACCCAGAAAGATTTCTAAAACCCCATAAGAATTATTTTCTTTCACAGAAAACATATTTATTTATTTTTATTTTTTTCTTTTGAATCAAAAAACTACAGAATAAGAAAATGGAACCTAAAGTCCTGCGCTTGTTGAAAATTTGATGACGCTTCGCTTGATCCAAATAGCCTTTTCGAAGAGCTCCCGTTCCTTCCTTCAAAAATTCTCCTTCAGATTTCTTGCTAAATTCTCTAATCTAAAATTTAATTCAGAAGAACCTCCCCAGAACAATGGAAAAGTGAAGCAATTAACAGAAAACCCCCGAGGATCTAATTTTTCCAGAACTCTTATTTTTGTGTAACTTCTGTCATAATTTTCCCGTGAATGAAAAATATCACAATTTTTCTATTAAATAAAATATATCTTCTTCTTTTTCAAAAACTCCAAAAATCAAAATTAACAGAAGTTTTCTAATTTTATTCCCAGCTTTACAACCAAAACTCAACATTCATTAGTCCTTTTCAGTTTTTCTTTCTTTTATTGATTTTTTTCCGATTTAACAACACTTTTTGTTTTTAATTCTGATTTTGCAGTTTTACTTGCAATTCACACAATTTAATATCTTTAATTAATTTATTTCGTAATTATCCTCAACATGCTCTTTTAATTAAATTATCAAAATACTAATTTTTACCTAATTTAATTTACACTTTTAAATAAATCACATGACTTTTAATATTTAAGACTTTTATATTTTAATACAAATTATTCCAACACTATTATCAACATTTATTAATGTATCATTTAATTATATAAATTACATCATACAAAACACCAACGTAAAATAAATACCAAAAGTACACTCACCCATAAACACTATAATAAAATGCAAAATGGCAAAGGTCAAAGATGCACAATACCACAAGACATAAGACGGTTTGACAAACATGGGACGGGGTGACTTCCTTGTCATCTCTATTTCAACTTCATGCCCGTTGGGTTAAATTGATGCTCGCCCTGTCCTGTCGAAGCAGGTGGAATCGAGACTCTGTACCTACAATTCTTGCATACAAACAAGGTTGTGTACAACATGTATATATATATACATGGATCATGGATCATGGAGTATGATCTGAAACGTTGATGTAAAAATATGCACATAGTTTATCTAGAAATCTTGAAGCGAATGTATATATATAATCAAAACATCATATCATGAGAAGGAATTGCAGCGTAACAGGGCACTTGTAAACGAGTGGTGCTACACTATCCTTTCACCAAAATTATACTAACAATTACAACATTAAATGTAAAGTAGCATTGCTAAACTGACTCACTGCATCACAATGTATTACTGAAATCAACTTAAACATCACCAAACCAAATGTAACCACAATGTCATATCATAATATCCATGTTATCAAATGAAGTAGCATAATCATCAAGTAGTCTAACTATCCAATCCACCAATCCAAACCAAAGAAAAATAATAAGTCCAAACAACAACATGAGGGGTATTACAAGGGATATGGTTTTTACTTGCAAGAGTTGGTATGGGGGCTGACGACCTGGGAGGATCCGCCTTGGACAACCCATATCAAGCCTGAAGTATTTATTTGAGTTTTAATTTGTATCATTATTTTTGTTATTTGATGATGGTTGGCCTTTACACTTGGATTGTGTTTATGTGGATTTGAGCCTTGTACTTGAATGTGGTTTTTGTTACTCTGAAGTTCTAGTGTGAGATGGTGCATGCCTCACTTGGTGCAGTTATTTTATTTGGATTTGGTATCTTGTGCAAGTTGGCTTTGCCCATTTGTGATTTTGAGATTTTGTTGTTAGTTGGGGGAGTGGTTCTCAGTGGGGGCCGACACCCAAAGTGGCTAGTCTAGGATAACCCATTGTGAGTTTAATCAAGTGATAACTTAATTAATTAATTAGGGGGTTGGGTAGTTTCACATATTAATTTAGATAATGTAGCCTCACTCATGGGCCCAAGTGCTCATTTAGGCTTGGGATGAGTGGGAAGGCCTAGAATGGCAAGATCAATTGCCTTGCCTCTGCATAGTAATTTTGCGAGGTATGTTGATCCCACATAGCGAGCATGGGGGGTCGATAGCTGGTAGAGGTTACTAGGGAAACCCAGGATGGGGGCCGACAATCTAGGAAGGTTATGCCAGGATAACCCGTGACTACCTATGAGATGACACTCCACCCTTTAACAACCTTGTATGTTGTTGTTCCCCTCTTGTTGTTCTTGAGCCTTTGGAAGCGGGTGTTGTCATGTGTTCGTTGATGCTTGGTTGTGTTGTCTTGGGTTGGTAATTTCATATGTTGGTTACATCTTGGATTGGTTGTTTCTTCTGATGAATGCTATCTTGTTTTATTGTTGTTCTCGTTGTGAAGTCATGTAATCCTTGTTTCGTTTGATGGTATTCGTTGAGGTCCTTCTTGTCTTCTCCTAGCACGGGGGGGCAGGCCTTTGGGTCCATGTGGTCAGGTGGAACATGCTATGCACCCCATTGGGTTCCCAGTCGTTGATCGAGTTGTGCTGAAATGTACCAGTTACTGTGTCACTAGAGATGTACCTGAGATGGATCCAGATTTGATGCTTTGTATTCATTCATTTCATTTGTATTATCCCATGTTATTGTGCTATTCCCAATTCATGATGGGGAGCAACATTGTATTAATGTAATCCTTGAGCAATGTATCTTCATGTTATAAATGTATTGTCCTTATTCTTATCTTATGGATACTGGTGTATGCTTATCTTTCATGTAATGTAAAGATGTTGATTCGAAAAGTAATGCAGTCATGTAACCCCAAGGGACTTTGTTATATGTTGGACATGTATAGTTTCATCTCAAGTGTTATATGTTAATATTATGATGCATGTTTGATACTTTAAAAAAAAATGTGCCATAATTGTGAGATGTATTAGTTTCCTTTGGGGTTGCATGGTGGGGCGTTACACGATTCCTAAATAGATTATAAATTGGAAGAATGGTGGAACCTGGATTCTCCTGCTTGCCAGAGGAAGTTTTGTTGTAGAGCTCACCACTCCTAGCTTCCAACTTCAACACACTTCCAAGATCTCAATGAACACTGCAATCCCCAATTCCAAAGCCTCCAAAATCCAGACCCAAATTTTCAAGAACCAGAAAAACTCCAAGAACTGGAAAAATTATTCACGGCAGAGAAAAAAGATTAGTTTTTCCGATAATAACCAAAAATCCCCTTTCTTTATTTCCCTTATCCAATTTATTTACTATTTCCCAATCTGTTGTAGCCTCCACTACTTTTAATTTAATTATTTTATTTAGTTTCCTCCACTACCCTCAACTTCCTCTATGTTATTATTTTTTTAATTTTCACCATACCTTATAATTTGCACCCAATTAATTCAACTATTACCATAGTTAATTTATTTATTTAATCCTTTTTATTTTAATTTGCTTGCACAATACACTAATTAATATATTTATTTAAATATTTCTTTATTGAGCCATTAATTTTAATTTATTTAAATCAAACAAAACATTAATAATATTTTATCATTATCACAATTGTATTCAAACATATATTTAAATTATCGAAACACCTTTTAAACTGCAAGTCTTTTATTTTAATATAAAATCTTGAATCAAAGCATCAATCAAGCAAATAGCTCAAATGAACTGAATACCCAACAATACTTGACCAAAAAGTGAAATGGAAGGAAAAATGACAACATCGACAAACCAACTCGAACTGACCACACAAACATGGAATGACAAACGTACACTCATCCTTGTCAATGATGATGGCTCAACATAGGGTACCTGATACTATCTCCAAATCAACAACGTCCATTGGGTTTAAGGCATGGTCAAACTTGGAAATTCAAGTGGAGTTGATGTCTGGTACTTGCAGCCTACAACAAACCACACAATCGAGCATGTACATAGACAAACAGGAAAACACACCGTGAAGGGAAAATTGCAGCGTCGTAGGGCACTCACAAGCGAGTGGTGCGAACTTGTTTCCCTTCACCAAATACATCAACACACAGTAATCAATTACTAATCAACATGATATGAATAACCATTAGATGAACACATGATACACAAGACAAGATTAATCCGCATGAACCATTAAATCCATATACTAAACACAATATGAGCATAAAAAATTAGTGATAAAGTATCATCAACCACATCATAACTATAAATCCATCAGCAAACAAAGTATCATAATGTCCAAATACATCAAAGTCATTGTCAGAAGTAGAAAGCAAACTGAGGGGCTCTACATGCTTCTAGCTCATAGTTGATTATGTAGTTCTAGAGGTGCTTTTTGCTTTTAAACAAGTAAAATCCAGGAATCTTCTATCTAGCAGTGTTTGCACAACAAAAAATAGTGATCCACTCCTGACTCTTGGGGATAATATAGGAAACACTTTTTCTGCCCTTTTTGGCAAGCACTCTCATTTCACCGTTCCATCCAGCTTGCAACCTAGTCTCATCGTAGTTCCAAATCCTCAATGGATCATAATTCTCAGTTGTGTATGCCTTCTCTAGTGTTTCATAGAATACAACTGTAACTATAGGCTTGAGAGTGACAACATAGTCTCTATCTTTCCCTTGGGCAATCCTCAAACATAGGTTAGGATGCCTTTTTTTGAACCTTGTCCACCAAGATTTACCGGGAATTCCATCTTTGAATGGATTAGGCCTCGTTTTTCAGATTTAGGCCACTTCAAATTTTAGATTCACAATCTCCAAACCATGACCAATAGCAGCCATCTCCTTGCACCATTGGACAACCTTTGCCTCTTTATCATTGTTCAAGACTTTTGGGGGCCCTTTCCTTTTGGTATTGGTAACACCACTCAACCAATTAGACAACATGGTAGTTGGAAGAACCCACTTTTTTGCTACCCCTCTTGTTGACATGTTGTCTTCAACATCTTCCATGATAGACTCCATGTCAGTCGTGGTCCATTCCCACTGCATTACAACCATTTTAGTTGAAATAGTTGGATTGGCTTGGACTACAGGTTTAGTCGGCTACAGGATGGGAATTACTTCATCATCACTATGTGGCAGCCTGATAGGTTTGATCGACTGCTCAACAGTAATTACTTCATCATCACTGTATGGTAGCCTCACACCTCTCCTCTATGCAGAAAAAAGTGTTCATCGTCGCTTGGTTACAACTCACGTGGCTCTTGCTAGCGCTTTGTTCTTCAATTGCATTGAGCCAAGCATAAGAATAGTAAACAACATATACAATTATATCTGATCATATATGCAAAAAAGTAGAATTACATAAAGCTGATCATATCCCCAATGTTAACTCTTATAACCCTTAGGTGATCATGTTAAGAGATTTCTATAAGTAAAAATTAGTTAAGGGGTTATATATAACTTGAAATAGCAGTATGATATTACAAATATGTTAAACCCCTCCTGAAACAACATAATGATATTTCTATCTAACTTTAAACAACATTAGGACGGAAATATTTTTAAGCATCTGTGAAATAACATTATGCTATTTATATATAACTTGAAATAGCAGTATGATAAAAATATTTAGATCCCTTCCTGAAACAACATTATGATATATGTCTATAACTTTAAACAACATTATGATGTAATTATTTATAACCATTTTTGAAACAACATTATGAAATTTATATATATCTTGAAACATCAATGTGACACAAATATTTAGAACCCTTTTGTAAGACAACATTATGATATTAAAATTTTTGTATCATACTATTGTTTCAAGTTATATACATATATAATGCTATATCGAAAAGGGTTAGAAATATTTATATCATACTGCTATTTCAAGTTATATAAAATTTCATAATGTGTATTTCAGAAATGGTTACCATACGTGTTAGACTCATTGTAATTGAAGAACAAACAAACCATAGATCTAATTAAGTGTGTGTGTATATATATCATATGTAGCTCTATCAGAGAGGGTTTCAAAATTATATTTGTATCATACAACTAAACAGTGATTGCTAGATTGCAAACACTTTTGTTGTGATTTTTTTGAAGGTTTCTAACTTGAAACAATAGTATAATATAAATAGAAACAATGTATTTATACATGTTACAACAACTATAATTGAAGAACAAACAAACCATACATCTAATTAAGTTGAATGTAAATGAAGAAGGCTATAGGTGTAGTGCCCTCCATTTTGCGTTGGCTCTGTAATGCACTTCAACTCGTTGTGAGGTCAAGTATTGTTGGACTTTGAGTGTATTTGATTTATTCTGCTCGATAAATGTTTTTGATCAAATTATGACATTTAAATGGGATTATAAAGTTAAAAGGTATAGTGGTTAATTAAAAGAAAATAAATAATTAGATAAATTAGTAAAGAATTATTAATAAATAAATTAATTAATTGTTTTTGTGAAAAGCATTCTTTTAACGATATTTGATAATAATTAATAATTTTCTTGTTGCTCCAAGGTAATTATCCCAATGGCGTAAAAGGGTAAATATTATTGCCAATGGATTTTAACTGATTAGCATGATTTGAAATAAAAGTTATTTAAAGTAATTAATAAATCTAAAAGTAAGAAAATATTAGAGAGGAATAAATATTAAAATTGTATTTAAGTTTAAATAATTAAGATGAAAGTATTTATCAAAATAAATATATTTTATTGTAACTAAAAGAAGGATTAAATTATTAAATATTTATCTATTTGGTTCATCTATTAAAGAATCAATTATAAAATAATAAATAAGGGTTGTGGCGGGCATTTAATCGTAACTGTCGGAAGTTGAACGGTTTTCTCGTTGGGAGAGGAAAAGACTCCAAGAAACAAATTTTAAATGGGAATTATTCGGGAGTGAATGGGGGTTTTTCATCAAAAAAAAAATCCAATTTCTCCAGTTAGGGTAAAAAAATAAAAAAATCAGATAGCATTCAAGGTATTCTGGATCTACTGTTCAATCGGGCTGAACAGGCTAAATCACAGTGTAAAGATGGGATGGCAATGACTCAGCCAGGTTCTTTTCTATCCTTGAAATTTTTTATTTTATTTTTGTTGATTATTTCTCTAGGTGACTTACTTGAAGAACTACAAACTCATTCTTACCGGTTACCATTTATATATATATATATCTTGTTTGGAAATGGCTGCATCGGTTTGATTTCAATAGATTTGAATTTTTCTTTAAGTTATGGGCCTTGTCAAATCAATCCATACCGTATTTCTATAAATTGTTGTATTTCTATGTCTCAAAGTATAACAGATTAATATGATATTAATGTTGCTTAAATTAGATAATTCGTGCCATATTTAGTTTGTCTAAATGTGATTGCAATTTCACCATGTTGCTATATGCATAGCAGTTTGCAGATAAGTGGGTGTGGGTATATGCATGCTTTGATCTTGTGTTTAATTGGTTTTCTTCCCTCTATTAGTTGATATAAATCGTTATTGCTATAGATTTCCCTTCAAGTTTTATCTGTATCCTGTATCTTGAAAAGGTTTATGCCTTCAGAAATATGAAGTCTTGTTTTCCCTTATTTTAAATTTCTTCCAATTGTAAAATATAATTTGTTATTGCATATAATTGCCTGGGCGTGTAGTAGTTACAGAAATATTTTAGGATGAAATTTGTACAGTAGTACCCAAAGCGATATGGCGTGGTAGGCAAGTTAATCTAAAAAAAAAAAAAAAAACTGATTCAGTCTGCTTGTTTCTGAACTTTTCTTCATAGATTGGGGTAGGGAACAGAGGTCAATGAATTTTGTCTAAACTCTAGAGAGAGCAGTGTAAAGTTATGTTCTATTGTGGACTATATTCTAGCCTAAAAGTTTAAATTACAAGCATCAACTTGAGCACATTTTTGGAAACCCGCCACCAAACAGAACTGCATCAAGTTAAAAAAAGAAAAGAAAAAAAAAATTGTATATTATTTCTCCTGTGCATAAGTCACGTATTTACACCTCACCTTTCTTCTTTTTTTTTTTTTTGTTTTGTGGATAACATTCGGGATTTGATAATAATACAAGTAAATGGCGATATTTCCAAATTCCAAAATTCACTTTCTAAAATAAATGGCCTCTCACATTGTTGCAACCGTAACCATCTCAAACTTGGAGAAAGCTTGGTTCGTGTGTCTTCTCTGATGCCATCCATGAGCAGATTGTTCAAGCGAATAAATTGAGGACCAATGTGCAGATTATTTAATTCTCTTGGTCTGCGCAGTGTTTCTAGCCTTGCCAGTTACCTCCGTTCAGTCGAAGCTGAGAGAAATTGATGTTATTGGATACAGTGTTTAGATGAGCTCCTTCACATAGTCTAGTAATCTAAATTTTTAAAATCTTCCCAAAACTATAGGCAAAATTATCACAGCTGCAACCTCAGATGTGCAAAAGTGTAGTAAATTAAATAGTCTCACTGAAACCATTGGCAACCCGTCATAACTACAACTTTTCATCTTGCAAGGTGTAGTAAATTAACTAATCTCTGTGATTGCTGTTTGTAACCTGTCGCAACCGCAACCCTTGAACAAAATAGGAAGTTTAAAAGTTTAAATGGCCTCCTTGATTCTGTTGACAATCTATCATTGATGCAACACTCAAACATAGAAGGGTGTAAAAGTTAAAATAGCACCCCTAATTCTCTGCGCCTATCCTGCAATCATCTTTGAAGTTTCTTGGGCTTTTCACTAAATTCAAGCTGCGCCCTACCTGCCGCCCTTTCGCCTTGGAATGAGTTCTTATTGAGGCATCTTTTCAGTAGTTCATCACGTCCAGTCATTGAGCGTCTGTTGTTTCCTTTGCAGCATGTTTGGAGTTTAGGTTTCAAGATTTTGGGCATAGATAATTTAAATTATAATTCCACTATAATATAATGTATATCGATTGACTTAGGGATTCTTTTCTATCATAAGATTTAAATGGATTGGATATTGATGATGTTTATTGCTATTGTGTGATTATATATATATAGATTATATAAATTGTTTGTTACGAATACATTTTTATTGATAATTGGATATATGTGTATAATTGTATCATGTTATATGAAGATAAATAGTAAAGGATTGGTCACTGGGTGAAGTAATAAAATGTTACAGAGAATTGTAATTAGATAGTTGATTTGTAAATAAATTATTTAATTCGCTTTAGAAAATGAATTGGGTAAATAATTAAAATTGAAAATTAGGGGCACTTAGAATTTGACGCAAATGTTAATATTGATTATTTTCTCAGTTAGGGTGATTGTTGTTTATGGGTAATTACTTCAATTTATATAATTAATTATTGCATTCTTACTATTGTTTCATGACATAAAAATTACTGAAATGATAGGCAGTGTTATTTCAAGTAGAGCAATGATATGTCTTTTTAAGCAAGAATAAGATAAATTGTGAATGTAATAAATTGGAATATATTTGTTGAAGATCTATGTTTGGAATAGTAGTGTAGTGTTCATGAGATTGATTATCTTTCTAAAACACAATTAGAGTATTAATTGGCTCATTATATTTATATAAATGTATATAGTCATAGGAATGGTTATAAATTTTAAATCAGAATAAAAGAAAAATAGTAGTAATAATAAGAAGAATAGAAAAATTATAAAGATGTGAAATATAAATAAAAGTTTAAAATATTTTATATAACTACATCATAAGTGCATAAATATAATGTAAGTCGATTTGTTTTGAGAGTACCCTAAAAAGGATATTTGAATGGTAATTTAAGGAATTTTTAAGGGTAAATATACGTTTGGATAGCTTTAGGCTCCTTTCAAGTAAATGTGCTTATTTTGGATAGGATAAATATAATGTTTCTTTTGTTACTATTAGTGGTTAAATTTATCCGTGAATGTTTGTAATATATTAGGAGTTTACACTTGGTAGTTGTCATATTAGAATAGTAGTTTTAAGAAAGAAAATATATATATATTTGTGGTTGGGACATAAGTTGTATTTTGTTAGTTATTTAATCTTGTGGTCATGATAAATTGATTAAGCAAGGGAGTAATGTGTAGAAGGGAATTAGTGTATTGATTCTTTGGGAGTTTGGTTTATGGTTGTATTTGGTAGTCTTATAATTGGTGGTTGTAATAACTCTTTCATTGAGGAATTGTGTATGCTAGAATTAATCGTTACCTTTAAGTCATGGTTAAGTATTGATGTAAACTTTATTTGTCTTCATTCTGGTAGTTTATAAACTTGCATAAACGTTGGAATAAATTGTTCTTGAATTGAGACTTCTTTTCTAATTAAATTCTCTTGGATTGTTGATTAGGGGATAACTTTATGATGATCCGAGTTTCTAATAAATGTTGTCTTATATGGATACTTATTTAGAACCTTGAGATTGTAATTGTTTTGAGTAGGTTGGTTTCTTTTAATTGGGAATGTGATTAGGTAGTTGTTATCATTATCCTGTTGTTAGTTATATGAATGTAATTTTTGTGCCACCATAAGGGGTTCTTGTGAAGAGAAAATTGAGGTCTCTCGTGGAACATCTAGTTGGTGGCTTTTGGATATTGAGTGATTTTGTTGATGTGTGGATTGCATTTTTATTTTGCTGGGGGTTGACAGAGCTTTCTTTGTGTGGTTTTATGGATTCTTTCGATGTGACTTTTCGTGAGTTGATTTTGTGTTGGGAATGTTCTCTCAATTAATGTATGTTGCTATTCGTTGGGAACCAGTATGTGTTCTTTTGCTCTTTACCTAAGTGGCAAATTGGTTAATGTTAACTTTGTCATGATTGATGGTGCTACTTGATGAGTCAAATTGAAAAGTTCTTTGAGTTATGGGTATTCTGAGAGGAGAAAATAGAGGTTTCCCTTGGATTCCCAATTTAGTTCGTATCGAAGTGTTGGTGTTGTTGAATGGTGTTGTGGATCTTATTTTGGTGTATTTGCTCATTATATTTGATTTGGAAATAGTTCCTTGAGGTCTTGCAATTTATTGTTGTTAGTTTTTTGATGGGGAAGCCCTAGTGTAACTTTATGAGAATCTTCCAGAGGTTTATTTTACTATTGGTTAATGTTCCTCCTTTTATGTGCCCTTGTTGTGGCAAGTGTTTTGGTTTCATGTTTTTGAAAGGGTTGTACATGAATCGTTGAGATTTTGATTATGTATTTATGGCAAGATGGGTAATGCCTTGCATGCATGCTCTGCTGTGATGTAATGTTCTTGTTATGTTGTACAACCCTTGGATTTGGTTTTTATGTTTTGAGTGACTAGAGGGAGTGGCTCTAAGTGGGTGGTCGGCGCACAAAGGGGCGCCAGGATAGCCCTCGTTAGAGTGAAATTAATAAGTGATAATTTAAATAATTAACTAGGGGGTGGGTAGAATCACATTAAAAAAAAGATAATTGATGCCTCGTCCGCCGTTTAGTGCTATCACAGGCTAAAGGGGATTGAGAAGGCCGTGGTTGGCAAGATCGTTACCTTGTCTTCATGAAAGGTTAACGATTCCGCATGAGCAACCCTATGCGGCGCCTTGAAATAGGTAGTCTGGATAACCATAGATGGAGGCGGCTCCTAGCGCTCGGTTTTAGTCTGGATAATTCGTCAGTAGACGGAGGCGGCGCCTTGCGTTAGTAGTAGTCTGGATAATCCATGTAAGCCATGCGATGACACTCTCCTCTAACACTCCTTATTATGTTGTTTCTTTGGAAATCCTCTGGAAGTGGGTCTTTGTCTTGAATTGATGAAACATAGTTGTTTTGAATTGATTTATGGTTTTACCCTATTTGATCTTTGGTGTATTCTTTGGTCTTGTATAAATCTTGTGGATGTTGGGTTTTGGCCTTGTACTCTTATGGTACTGTGATATGATGTTATTGTATTGTGTCATTGTGATTCAGAATTGTGTTACGTTTATTAATTCAGTTTAATTCAAAAGTGTTTTATGATCTTCCTTTGGTTCCTTGTTTACTGGCTATTGCCTTGAATTATGTGATGAGATTTATGACTCTTGGATGTGGTTGATTATGTCATTCCTGAGTGTTATGACAATGAGTCTTGTGGTTCTCTGTTGGATGTTCTTGGTTGGGGTCTCTTTCTTGTTAGCTCCTAGCACGGGGGGTGGGTCTTCGGACTCACATGGTCGGGTGGAACGTGCCAAGCACCCCATTGGGTCCCTAGCTGAGGATTGAGAGGTGTGGATTGGTGCTGTTGCAACGACTCTAGAGTTGTATCTGTCTTGGAACCAGTTATGATATTGTGCATCATGTTATCTTGTTGTATGGTTTCCGTTCATGATTGGAAACACTTTTGTATCATTGTACTTCTTGAACATTGTACTGTAATGTAATATTAGCCATGGCAGTTGTTATTTAATGTGTTATGTAATCATGTATATGTTGTATTTATGTTTACAGATGACTTCTTATCAATGAATTTTCATGTATGTCTTATATTTGTTATTGTTTACTTTATATCTTTGGATTCTATTCTCTATTGATGTTGTATGGATCTAAGTCGCGTAATGACTCTTCGTGTACCCCAAGGGATGTATGTGTTAATGAATCTATTTAATTGAAATTCATGTTATGACTTAATGTGTATTACATGTATGTTATGTTTATTTAAAAAAAAATTGTGCTGTAATTATTGTGTTATTGTCCTTTTGGGGTAGAGGGTGTTACAATAGGAAATTATTTATCTATCTATCTCTGCAATATGTGTGTGTGTGTGTGTGTGTGTGTGTGTGTGTGTGTGTGTGTGTGTGTGTGTGTGTGTGTGTGTGTCATAATACTATATCAAAAAGGGCTAGAAATATTTGTACCATATTGATGTTTCAAGTTATATATAAATTCCATAATGTTGTTTCAGAAATGGTTATAATAGAAGTAGGAGTCAACCATTATCACAGTTAGCTGTAAGGGAGAGGGGTCAATATTAGGTCAGGGTTGTGTCATGGGTATATTGGGTGACAACAAGTGTAGGTGGAATGATACATATGTATGCAATAGTTTCAGAAGAATATCATGATACATATGAACAACATACTTTTACTCCAAAACCCATAAACGTAATTCATTTACATGTAAATGAACAAGGCATATGAAACATCAATTCCTATATCAAAACCTGTAAAACTAATTCATTTAAATGTAAATGGACAAGGCATATGAAACATCAATTTCTATATCTTTGCATAAATAAAACTGAAATGGATTTCAGAAACATATCGTGGAAGCTGAAGCAAGTGGTTGCATTGCTTTCGAGGAGCTCATTCTCGAATAGGTGTCTCCAACAGAAAGTCAAAAAATTGAAATGGTTAATAGGTAGCTTGCATCACACAATTCTGGTCTCAAGTGTATAAATAATTAGGTTGTATGAATTTTAATAGGTAGGAGCAAGTGGAGATATTTGAATTATGGGAGGGAATTTTAGGTTGCATTGAAGGAATTAATGGTAGAAGTGATATGAAATGGGTACATAGAAAATCTAGTTGGTGATTTGAAAGGAGATTTAGAAAATTTGTAACTGTTGATTTTTTTAATATTTTTTTATTACTAATTTAATTTCATGTTTAATTGTGAAGTGTAGTTGATATAATTAGTCATTTTTTTTGTAAAATTATATTGCATAGTAAGCCTGAGAATTCATTTTTTTCATTTTTGCATGTATTTAAAAATGATTGGTGTAGATGGACATGGTTGAACCAGTAGTTTTCCAATAAGGGATGAATAATGGAATATGTTTTATTGTAATATGTTAAAATGCATTTGTACCTATCAACTCACTTTTAATGCAATCAAACATATATATTGTGGAAAAAAAATATTTATTTGCATTAACATAATTTTGGGAAGGTGGGAAGGTGGCAAATATTTACTCTACCAATGATAGGACAAAATTTTGTTTTAACATGAACTTGACCTGTCATATTAATAAAAATATTTGAAAAAAATTGGGTCTTTTATTGTTCATAAGTGGGGCCTAGGTTGTCACCCACTATACCCACGACACAACCCTGATCCATGATCAGGCCCTCTCCCTTATTGCATTCGAAAAAATGACATGTCCCTTGGTGATTATGGTTTATTCTTTCATGCCATTTACAACTTTTGACATAGTTTAAACAGTTTTTCTTGCCACTATTACACTCCCTTACTTCTCACTAGTCTAATTGATGGGCTTTCTGATCAAAGCACAAAACATGAGAAGAACAATTCAGATATGTTATAGTGTGCTGACAGACGTAACTCCCACGTGTCTATTGAAAATACTACTTATACACTCTCACTAAAGGAAATACGACAAATGGAAAAATAAAATGACAGAATTTGACGACTAGCGAGAAGGAAATATCTGTCATGAACAGTGAAAGCAATCTAATAACGATGAATGACCATATTCATTTCCACCGTTTTGCATCAATTATCTGTCAATCCATGCCATTTCTGGATAAAAGAAGCTCCTTGAACTTCAAATAAAGATACACCTTTGGTGTAGTAATCTTATAATATAAATATCGTTTACATATAATAATTTATTTATAAAGTACATATTAATTATTATTAAGCCAAGAGGTTTCTTACTCTAACATCAACGAGTCTGTGCACACTTTTATTCTCCCCATTTAAATTGACATCTACTAACCCGTCGCAAAGTAAAGTATTTATCAACAAATTTAAATCTGCTTTTTAGTTTTAAAATAGATTTTAAAGCTATGAACAATTTTAGCATGTGAACCGTTTCATGCAAAAAATGGTTTTAAATCGATTTTGGTTGCTCTGTTGCTAAGCTCATCATTGTCAAAGCACACAGTTGAGGATTTTTCTAGTCGAGGCAAGTCGCCGGTATTGAATGGTTTGAGATCCAAGTCATGTACACTAAAGTTTTTTGAAGGTTCGATGATGTGTTTAGCTGCAAGGCCTTCAATGCTTATGTAGCTGAGTTCATTTCCACCCTTGCCTTTGTCTTCGTTGGCATTGGTCCGTTATAGCATATGATTTGTGCACTCTTTTTTTCTCTACAACTCTGTTCTGGTCTTGCCTTTTTCTCCTAACCTTGTTTGGAACTGGAATGGGTGCAGATAAGCTGACGCCAAATGGGACTTTCGACCCTGTAGGTATAGTTGGGGTTGCAGTGGCCCACGTTTTGGCTCTTTTTCTCATGCTCTCCATAACATCCAATACTCATTTCAACTTTGGAGGTTGTTGCAGGAGCACCTTTGCGATGTGGCAGAGCATTTCTAGTGCTATGAGGTGAAAATCATTATGTTTGCAATTGAGTGGTTTATGACCCTCTTCATCTATTGGCGCTCATCAGATACCATGTTTGTGCTCTCAGCTCTACTATAGTGGGATTATGGTGATATTGTGGGCATATTGGCCTAGTTTTAGTACATGGATGCCCATATACTCTTGCTACTTGCCACTTCCATTCAGATTGTTCATGTCCAGTATTCATTGAGATCACATTTCTTAGGGTATTGGTTATATAGATCTGAAAATAATGTCTATGCTTCCTCATTTTGTATGCATGTCAATGATTTTTTTTGTCTTTTAATTGTTTTCCATATCCAGTTATAAGTTCTCATTATGGCACATGTAGGGAGGATGTTGGCAAGCTGCAAAATGGGAAATTTGCATTTGTTTGAATTTTTTTAAAGCCTTTTCACACATATTCATTAGTGCATTTCATGGTTCATTGTGTTTCATGAGATCTTGAGGCGTAAAGGCAATGTTAATGTACCCTAGAATTCATGAGATCACATTTGAAAATTAAAAATCCTAATTTTTTTTTTATGTATATTGTAGTTATGGATTTAAGGCTAATAAAGGAATTGTGATGGGATAAGTTGGCCTTAATAGGAAGTTTTTTCCCTAGGAGATTTTGTCAAAAATCGCCCCTTATATGCACAATTTCCAAAGAACAAGGCTATTTTCCAGTGAACAATTCTTTGGAGGCAGCATGAATCCACCAACTCTATCTTTTCATGTGTTACACTTAAATCTCCATCTCTCAAGAATTTTAAGATAACAAGATTTGTGAAGCATCAAAAAATATGATTTGTTTTTATATACTTTCTCTATAATGCTTATTTATTATTTCTTTTAGATTTGTTTGAATTATACTTGAACTTCCTTCTTATTTGTCATTGTTCTTTTTAAATCCTATAGATCAATTTTAAATTATTTTTTAATGAAATAAAATCTCTTTAATATAAATTAAATTATTATAATCAACTTTCACTCTAATTTTTTTAAATTATTAAACCCTAAATTATTTAACTTATACTAAATTTATTATTATAATAAACTTTAATGTTATTATTATTAATACTGTAATTAAATATTTATTATTATAATTAATTTAATTATAGTAATTATTATAATAAATTATTATTTATATAAAATAGGTCTAGAGTTTTATATATATATATATTAATATTTAATATATGTATGCTAGTATTTTAATTTACAGCGTGGCTTTAGCATGATGGACAAATTACTCTATTTACATTCGTAAGATACAGAAAACTGCCATAAAATTTACTAAGTTTTCAAAGACTGCATCTGTAAGTGAAAATTTGGTTGGTTATGGACTTTTTAGAGTAGAGATCAGATAAATTTATCAAATATAGTCTTATTTTCACAGTTTGTTGATCTGGAACAGACTCCACAATTACAAAATTTGGGGGAAGATCGATAATAAAATTTAGCCTCTACGCCCAATTACAGGGTGACTGTCTGCTATAAAGCATGCATGCGCTTTATACGAGACTGTATAATTGTGTATTTCCTATTTAACTTTTTTTTTTCGGATTTGCTTTACTCCTGTGAAGGGAATGATTTCCATTCTAATAATGCAGAGATGCAGAGAAATTTTAGATTTTAAAAAGACAGAGATGTAGCTGAAATATATGCGATCCGGACCAAAGAGAAAACAAAAGCCTGCGTTAGACATCCGCAAAGAAATGGAAGTAAGATTTTGAGCTACATTTATAAACTATTAAAAGAAACAGAAAATTATAGAAAATGGCGAGGAACACACCTTTTGTTTAGAGAGCAAAGTTGCGGCCGACTTCAAATATTGCCCGAGGGAGTCTCCAGATCTGTCCAAGTCCAACCCTTGGCGTCGCAGAAAAATTAATCTGCAAAACGGAGGGAAAATATGAAACGGCCAAGGCTGCCCTCCCTCTGATAACACCTTCAAATAAAAGCTTAATAATAATGAAATCAAAGTCTTAGCAGAGCAACATACAGAAAATATAACACCTTACCCTTCGTCGTTTCTCTGCTTAACCGTAACACTTCGAAAGATAACCTCCCGAACCCCGGCATGCAGGGGAAAAAGTTCAGCATTCACTGAAGGAGCTCAAATTTCCAGACGTGTAGGCTGCAGATTCACTCCACTGAGTTCGGAATATATTCCAGAGAGATTGGAGTGCATATACGCCGTTCGGTACAAAGATCAGAGTACCTGTTCACATGTTGAGGAGAAAGAAGCTCCTTGAACACTGCATTTGAAGCTTGCCGAACTAGTGGCAGTGGCGACCACTTATTTACAGACAGAAAACATATCAATATTGCTGAAAATACAAAACAAGAAAGTCAACCGACAGTGGCGATGACAATGATAAGGATCTTACGGTACCTGTTAAAGAATACCAATGTGTCGGACAACGGACAGTGGGGATGACAATGTTAGGGACTATGGTATCTGTTCGTTGAGGAAGGAATCAAAATGAATGGGACGGATGGCGACCTCTGATTTGACAACTATCCACGTAAGACAAGGGACAATTGGGATGAGAACGATGGGAATCCAAAGGAGAAAGGAGAAAGGAGAAAGGAATCCGACTGGTGGCGACCTCTGATTCAAAACACTGTCCGCTGGCTTAGGCTTTGTGGTTAGGCGGGGAAAAATAGAATAGGAAATTGATCATTTCTGAAGAGAGCGATGAAATAGAATTGAAGGACACCATCTAACATTTATTCCTATGGAACATAGGGTCAATAATTTAGAACAAGTAATAATGTATGTGCTTATGTATTTCATAATTTGCAATAATTAATAATTAATAGTTTGATTCTTATAATTTAAGATGTTATATCTATTTTTAATTATAATTTATAATTAGTATATATATATATATATTAAATATTAATATATATAAAATACGTCGAGAGTTATCATTCTTTAATTTTCTTTTTTGATTGATTTATCTTTGTGATCAAATCTTATCAAAAATATTATTTATTTATTTATTTGTTCTTTTAGTTTATGCAAATATTTAAATTATTTTATTTATTTATTTGTTCTTTTTGTTTCATCAAATCTCTATGATTTGATTTTCTGTTTCATCATATCTATTTTATTTGATTTTTTTGTTTCATCAAATCTCCTGTAGTTGCACATGACTTTCACCTGCTTGTCATTTTAAATGCAGCTTCAAAAACTTTACACAAATTGTTGGATGCCACTGTAGATGCCTCTATTAATAATTGAATTTTTATATTTTAAAATAGTATTCTCCTTTTTAATCATACATATGGTTCTTATAATTTAAGATGACATTCTAATTTTTTAATCATAATTTATAATTATTAATAAATAATAATTTGATTCTTATAATTTAAGATGTTATTTTAGGTTTTAATCATAATTTGTAATAATTAATAATTAATAGTTGAATTCTTATAATTTAAATAAGTATTCCGAGAGATGTGATTAAGAGAGAATATTATAAGTATATATATATATTTTTAAATATTAGTATAATTTATTTATTTATTTAATAGTTATTTTATTTCAAAATTATTTGAGAACTACTTAATTTTTATTTATTTAAGCTTTTTAAAATTTAATATAAAATTACTTAATAATTATTTTATTTTATTTATTAGTGGATAGGCTACATCTAAGCCTAAAACAAGTCTTGGTTTGGCCGGTAGATGGTGGTGTCTACGTTGGGTGGGGAATTTTTTGACGAAATGTATAGTTGGGCTCTTGAAAATTGTCTACTTATTATACGGTGGACTGATGAACATTGGGTTATTCTATTTATGCGGACCATTTGACATTATAAACATGATCACTAGAACACTTGGGTGCCTCGAGGAATTTCACTTAATTCGTTAGAAGCTCCCTCTGTCTGCAGACAACTTTTAAGTCGTCGTAAAACAAGTTTTAGCTATCGTTTAATGGTAAATCAATTGTTGTTTAATGGTCAGTGGTAAAAGCTTCCAAATATTGGATGAAAGCCTCCAAAATCTGACTTATCATGTAAAAGCTAGATAAATATTTATTTTCCAATTAGGTGGGAACATTCTCTTTCCATTTGGAGTGTTTTTTGTCAATTTGATGACAACTTTTCTTTTTCATTTGCATTTCTTTATGTTTTAGTTTGCATGCAAATATTTTAAAATCAAATTTTATATAATTTCTTTAAGGAAAAAATCTAAATCTATCTATGTTTATTTCATTTCATTAAATTTAACACTTATTATTAATTGTTTAAAATTTATTTTTAACACTTATTATTGCTAGCACTTGCATCTAAAAGAGGTTCAAGGATTATGCTGATAAGAAATTATATGTATGTTAATATGTTAGAGAGTACATGTTTATGCATGCAAATTCTAGTAGCATGTGGCTGGATTAAACAATTAATAATAAATGTTAAATAATAGAATGAAATAAACTTAGATAATTCTAGATTTTTTATTTAAAGAAATTAAGTATTAGTTGATTATGAAATATTTGCATACATATTTAAAACATAAAGCAATGCAAATGAAAAAAAAAAATTGTCATCAAATTGACAAAAACATTGCAAATGGAAGCTCCAATGGATGAATGGGCCTTTCCTTGGCCCCCAACCCTTCAGATTTGAGATTATGTGGATGCCACATCAAGATTTTAGAAATTGTATAATAAACTGGTGGAGCTATTGATCCAAGGGTCAACTATATACAAAATCTCCCAAAAACTTGAACTCATTAAAAAGGAAGTTAAAGGATGGTTCAGATCTACCTTTGGGGACATTTTTAAGCAAAAAAAGGAGATTAGGATTAAGCTTGCCAACATCCAAAATCTAATGGCCAAGGGAAATCCCCTACAATCTTTGCACAAAGAAGAGGAAATTTGCAGGAGGAAGTGGAAAGATAACTTAAGCAAGGAAGAAATATATTAGAAACAGAGGTTCATAATTCAATGGTTGAAGGAGGGTGATAGGAATTTGGATTTTTTCCACAGGATGACTAGCAAGCACAAAAAAGAAACACCATCAAATGCTTACTAAATGAAGCCAATCAAGAGGTGACAGATGGAGAGAAAATTGGTGAAGTAGTTGAATGCTATTTTAGACATATATACTCAAACAATGGCAGCTACCTCTCCACTGACATGCAGGACATACTTTTGAGTCACCTCCCTTCTATTGTTAGTGAGGAGGATAATATGCAACTCCTTGCCCCTGTTATTGAGGAAGAAGTTAAGATGGAAGTGTTTTCAATGGGAACCTATAAAGCCCCTGGGTCGGACAGGTTTCCCCCAACTTTCTTTCAGGAGTACTAGGACATTATCAGCTATGATTTGACCATGGCAGCTAGAGACTTTTTTAGAACTGGTAAACTACTAAAAAAGTTGAATAATACCTACATTATGTTAGTCCCTAAAATCCAGGACTTGAAGTGTATGGTTGACTTTAGGCCTATAATTCTATGCAACACTGTTTACAATATTTTCTCTAAAGTTTTGGTCAACTGACTAAGGCCACTTTTGGACAAGATCATCAACAGATGCCAAAATGGATTCATTCCGGGAAGACAAATCCTTGATGCTACTATTACAACCCATGTAATCATCCACTCAATGGAAAAAAGAAAGAACCAAGGTATGGCTTTCAAGTTGGACATTTCTAAGGCTTATGATAAGGTTAGATGGAAATTTTTGTACTTGGTTCTTTCCAAATTTGGCTTCAATGATAAATTAATTGCGATTTTTTAGGAATGTGTTGAGTTGGTCCATTATTTTGTCTTGGTCAATGGGATTCCTCGAGGATTCTTTAAAGCTAACAAAGGCATTAGGCAAGGTGATCCTCTATCACCCTATCTTTTCATTATGGTTGTTGAAGTCCTTAGTAGGAATTTTTTGTATCTCTTACATTCAGGGAGGATTCAGGGAATCAAAGTTGCCTCTACACTCCCCCCTCAATTCTGCAGCAATTTGTGGATGACACTTTCCTTTTTGGAAATTCTTTAGTGGTTGAAGCTAGAGAATGGAAAGGCATCCTTCATGATTATGCCAATACCTCTGGGAAATGTATCAATTATCAAAAAAATAGTATCTATTTCTTCAACACCAAGGTTGACTTGCAAGCTAAGATATTGTCTATTCTGGGCTGTCAAAATGCTTCTCTACTAGGAACCTACCTTGGCATTTCCCTCACTATGAAGGAGGTTACTCTTTTTTTTTGGAATAATATCTTGGAAAGGATGCAAAAGAAGCTTGCGGGTTGGAAGGGTAAGCTTCTTAGTAGTGTCGGTAAACTAAAATTGCTCTCAGCCTCTCTCTAAGGGATCCTAGTCTATTTCCTCTCTTCAAAATCATTGGTTCCATGGTGGAAAAACTTGAAAGAATCCAAAGGACCTTCCTGTGGACTGGTGTTGAAGAGAAAAAAAGATTGGCTCTGGTTAATTGGGACACTGTCTGTCGTCCTAAATGCCAAGGGGGTTTGGGGATTAGAAAGATAACCAACTTAAACAAGGCCCTCATTTCCAAAATTGGATGGTTCCTTGTGGTTGGTAATGCTGAATAGTACAACATCATGAGGGCTAAGTATCTAAATCAAGGTTGTTTTTCTAGAGCTTTGGAATGGAATGGCCTCCCCTCTGGGTCAAAAATATGGAACAACAGATCCTCAAGTGTAGATCACTTTTGAAGGAAGGTCTTAAATGAAAAATTGGCAATGGAAAATTAATAAGATTTTGGGAGGACCATTGGATTGGGGACAAACCCCTTGCTGACAACAATTTCAATATTTTAAGGGAGTGGGCTACACCCTTCTTTGTCACTTTTATTGCAGATTATATTACCCCCAGAGGGAAATGAAAAACCTGGAGCAAAGTTCCCTAGACAAACCTGATCTTCTCCCTAAGGTTGTTGAGCTCTAAGCTCTAATAAATAAGGTGAGGCTTCATCTTTTTCCCAAGGAGGACAAGTTATTTTGGATGAAAAATCACACAAGGGCCTTTTTGGTTAGGTCTACTTACCACATATTATTAAAATTTGAAGGTGTTGAAAATTGTTGGAAGAAGGTTTGGAACCCACATCTCATCCCAAAGATCAACTTCTTTTGGTGGGATTCTATTCATGGAAAATTTTTAACTATGGAAAACCTTGTTAAAAGGGGGTTTCAATTTCCCAACATGTGTACTCTTTGTAAATAGGATGTTGAGACTATCTCCCATCTTTTCATCCATTGTCAATTTGCTTCCCAAGTTTGGAAAATTGTCCTTCAGAGGCTCAACATCCAATGGGTGTTTCGCAGGGATATTCAACAATTTGTTATCAATTGGAGGTGCCCTTCTAACCACCCCCTTGTTAGACATCTTTGCTAGCAAATTCTGCCTCATATTTGTTGGTGTATGTGGAAAGAGAGGAACAACATGATTTTTAGGGATAAGGAGAGCAGTATTGATAGTGTGCTAATAACCATTAATAAACTCCTATTGGACAATATCTCTGTCTACAAGTGGAAGACTCCTAGTAGACGCCCAACCGGTTGGGACAATGCAATTTCTAGAATATGCAAAATTCTTAGGGACTTTCATAGGTTTGACAAATCTAAGAAGCCAACACACAAAATTCCAACAAATTCCTCCTCCTTTCCAAACTATGAGACCCAACCTCATCTACAAATTGTGTGACACCTTAATTAGTCAAAGTACACTAGTTTGGTGACTAAATAGATTATTGAACCTAATTTCATGGTTAATGTGGTGTTTATCCTATGAACTAGATTAAATAACTATGGTGACAAATGTTCTTTATTGAAGGTGAACCGTTAAGAATATATGTGAGCACATAAGATTCAAATTTGTGTACTAGTATCATATGAAGCATACATTTAAATCAATATGAGATAAGAAATTAAATGTATCTAATATTGGTTTGGATGAGTTTCTAATATGTTTTATGTTACTTGGAAATTGTAATAGATAGGAATGAAGCAAGAATTTGAAGATCGTAACAAGGTTTCAAAAGGATCACTAGCCAAGCATCATCGAGGTAAATTAAGACTACTTGGATCAATGATAGGTATACCTAAGGTGTAGTGCCCATCATTTTGTTCTTTGTTAGGCTAACAGTTGTTTTGTTTTGGATTAAGACATTGGGGTACCTTGTTTGATGTTGGAATCACTGCTTCGATGATAGATTGATGATACTTCTATTACTGGTGTTTTATGCCTATGTTATGACTAGTTTATGGACCTAATTGATTATGTGGATTAATCTTATTTTGAGCATTATGCATTATCTGGTGATTGTTATTATGTAGTTGTTAATCAATTGATTGTTATGCATTGATATGGCTATTTTTTGATATGTTTTGGAGAAGGGAAAACAATGGTGCATCACTCACTTGTGAGTGCCCTGCGATGTTGTGAATTTTCCTTTCATGGTGTGCTTGATTGTATGAATATGTATATGCACGATCGTTTTGGGTGTTGTAGGTTGCAGGTACCATACATCGACTCCACCTGAATTGATAGGTCTAAGCATTCCTTAAACTCGATGGAATTGTTGAACAAAGGTAACACTTGGTCCCCTATTTCAGCCATCATCCTTGATGACAATGAGTATCCGATTCTCACACCTTGTCAATGTTGTCCATATGGTTGTTTTGGTCTATTTGTGTCATTTGTGGCTTGATTTTTGACCTTGATTTGTGGGCAGGTATTGTTTGGCATTTAGCCCATTTTATTTAAATTTGGTCGATAATTGTTTCTGATAAATTATCGCATTAAAATAGAATTATTATGTTAAAAGCTATTTTGATATGTAAGAATGAATGTATTTATATAATTATAGGTTATGATAAAATAAAATTATAATGCAAAGTCTAAGTTAGTAAATAAATATTAAAAGTTGATTATTAAGTTAAATAAATAAGAATATGTTTTAATAATAATATAATAATACATATATAAATAATTGTGGAGGATAATGAATATAGATAAAATAAAATGATTAAATTAAAAAGATTGCATGCAACAATGTACACTCAAGGGAAGTAAATAAAATTGGTTGTTTTCGCAAAAGAAAAGGGGAATGGGAATTTAATTTGGAAACTATCTTATTGCTTCCTGTGAATAATTTCTTATTTTGGAGATTTTCATCTTGGTTTTTGGAGGTTTTGAATTGGGATTCTGTAGAGTTTATTTGAGGGGTTTTTAAAGTGATTGGAGTTGCAACTTGGGAAATTGGAGCTCAACATTGAATCTACAACCGTGCCAATCAATTGAAGCCAAGTTCCATTGCTTTCTAAATTCTGGCTCTATTTTTTGAAACAAATGCATGAATGTCTATGTTGTTTAGTAGCAATATAATTTCTTGTTTATTTATTTCAAATTGGAGTAATTAGAAAATGCACTTGCTGAAGGTTTTAGAAGCTCTTCTTATAAATTGATTTGTGTAGATCATGTACTTTTTTCCCTGCATCCTTGGTTCTCATCTTGTTTCTTGTCAATTGCATTTTAATGAGTTTCTTAGCCTCATCTTTATTAGATATTGGCGTACCCTGTTTTCATGTTCTCTTTTAAAAAGAATCTTTTTGTGAGGTCGTTTGTTTAACTTTAGCACCCCTCTATTTCCCCTGCATTTTTTCTGGCATATTGCATAACTTCATGCATAGCGTTCTTAGTTTTGCACCATGCTATAGATATTGTATACTTTCATTTAATTCAACATCTCACCTTTGGTTTTCTCTTCTCTTGGGTGAGGAATTTATCTTTCTTTCCCTATTGGGTATTTGTTTTGAAAATTTAAGGTGTTGATTTATATTACTATAGCATTGGTTTGTAGTTGTACTGACATTCAATGCTTGTGTCACTTGCTTATATATATCTTGGGATTTGCATTCGCTATTTGGTGTTCAATGAGATGACATTTTAATTGGCAGTCATTGTATATGCATTTTTATTTTATTGGCTTTAACTTTGGTGATTGAAACCGATTACTATTTCCACTTTGAATTCATTGATTTTGTTAATTGCAATGTTTTATTCCTAGCGCAAGGCACTTGAAGGCTTTGATTGTTTTTTCATTTGATGACTATGATTCATTAAGCCTAGGAATAGTTGTTGTTGTTCCTTCATAGTAATGATAATATGATTATGGTTAGTGCTTCATGTATTTGTTTTATGTTTTTCCATAGGATAGACTTGTTTGATGGATATTAATATGTATAAGAGTTCGATTTGTGTAGATTTTCTTGCAGCAGGCATCTAGATCCTTGTGTCTTCTTTCTTCTATCTTTCTTGAGAATCTTTTCTTTCTACCTAAGCTATGAATGTATTCAGGAATTTAAACCTAAGCATAGCCTTTGAATGAGGAAAAAGTTTGTTTCCTTTGTGGACGTCAGCCTAGGTTATGGAATGTAAGTATCGGCCCTTGTTTTCATCTACTACTTCAATTTTATTTCTATTAATCCATAGTTAGATAATGTTTCAAAATAAGCTATTAGCTTATGCATCTTAGAGTCTACCATAAGAAAACTTGAGTCATCACCTAATCACTAACTCAAGCATCTTAGGAAAGCATAGATAGTCGATAGAATTTATTAGGAAATGAATGCTCTTATCTAAATTATCCTATAGTTAGCTCTTAGAGAAACAATGCTAAGTTTGAATTCATGTCATCAGTGTTATCTCTAGTGTCATTTGATGCAAGAAAAACCCTCTAAGTTAATCTATTCATTCCTTCAGTAACTCCTGATGTAAGTGAATGGTTTCCCAATTAAGTTGATGTAATCTTGACAACCTTAATCCTTATATCAGGATATACAATCTTTCAATTAGGAATCAAATTTGTTAATTAGTGTCGATATTGACTAGAGTGTAGTAATATCATCAATCATGTTTTATTTTCTTCGATGACATTATAGCTTTTAAAGTACTTTCAATTTGCTAGGGAATAAACTTTCTTAGATGAGATTAAATTAAGGTAAATAGCTTACGTGAACAAAGAAGAGGTATTAAAGTTGTGAACTTCAGTTCTTTAATGTCTATGTCTATCTGCTATTCTTCCTTTAAGTCTATTTTGCTTAAAAAAATTTGGTGTTCTCTTTCTTAAATTTAAATCTTGGCATCATTTTAGAATTATTGTAGAATTCTTTTAGTTTTTCTTAGCGGGGATGCTTGGTGAATGATATTTGTATTTATAATGTTAAGATATCATTCTAAGTTGATTAAATCATTCTTAGATAAATATGTGGTAGATATTATTTTATTATTTAAAAGAGTACCCTAGTAGAAATAATTGATCTTTTAGAGATTGAAGAATATGAAAAGATGTTTAGCTAATAATGCATATGTATGTTCAATATTGTGAGAAAATAGAACGAAGAAGGTTAATTAAGTTGAATGATAGGAAGATATAAAATATAGAAATGATTGGTTGAATATTAAGTTATATTTTGTTAGTTTATTTTGGAAGGGCATTACAACTTGGTAGTAAACAATCTATTAAATTGAATCAAGTGGTTATTGTTAAGAGTAATACGAAATGTGGAAATAATGTATTCCATGATTGTAATGTTTGAGTGAGTGTTTGCATTGAATAATGTTTTTAATTAGTGGGATTGGGATTTTTTTGGTAATTGTTTAAAAGTGGGATTCATTTGTATAGGGTGGTTAAGGTTGGATTCCAAAGATTTGGGAGGGAGTATTTCTATATGTACGGATTCTTATGATGGTTTCACTTTAGAAATGTTTTGGAAATGCTTTGTGTTTTGTGAAAGATGGTCAGTTCCTTGCATTGTATATTGATTCTTATGATTGTGTTATGTGTGCAAGATGGCCTATTCCTTGCACGGTAATTGGAGTCATATGATTATGTTTAGTGTGCAAGATGGTATATTCCTTGCTTGATTGTATAGGGTCTACTAGATGCAAGTAGGGGGAGTGGCTCTCAATGGGGGCCAAAACCCAAAGTGGTATCCATGGTAACCCATTTGATAGTTTCTTAATATAGTGATAAGTTAATAATGAATTAGGGGGAATGGGTAGATTACACATTAAACAAGATGATGGATGCCTCACGCATTCATG
>VDFB02170247.1:0-12003 GCA_007258455.2 Sequoia sempervirens | reverse complement strand
GCAAATCACTACTATATTTACAAGTAATTTAAAACCCTAGAAACCTCATTCACACAACTTAAACCCTTAAAATACAAATAATTTTTCTTACAGTTAAAAATTCACTTCAAAACAGGAATTAACAAAATTTGAGCTACAAGATGAACTTCTTCATCATTCTCTCAACAAAAGTTCATTTCAACACAAAATCCATGAAAAGGATTGGGAACACTAAAACCCCCTTAATAGAAAACAGAAGCCTACACTAGACAAAAAGCTACCAAACACAAGGCAAGGACTTGAAAATACAAGAGATACATCATCCTTGGAAAGAACTAAAACTCCATGGACACAAAATGAAATATCCACCTAAAAGACATTTCAACATGAATCTTACAAACTCAGGGCATAAATTTGAACTTACAATGCAATCATTACTTTTACAGATAACTGAACAAAACCTCTCTTTCATAAAATCTAAAACCTTGAATATTGAAATGTGAATTTTCCTCTAAATAAGAAAATCGAAGTAAATACCCATCAACCTCATGGCAGAGATTCAAACTTACCACATTTAAATCATCCTCATCCTTTGTACTTAAAACCCTAAAAGCCTGTTATTCACAAAATTCAAAAACCAAATCAAATTTTCCTTCAAACAAAAAACAAATATATAAGACAATAAACTAACAAATTTACTGTGAACTTGAAACCCTAAAAACTCTTTATCATTGTTGAGGATAAAATCCCTACCAAAACCAGGTTAGAAATCCAAAACGCTAAAAGCATTCTATTCACAAACAAATTAACAGCTCAAAATCCAAGTTTTGGGGACAATGAACACAGGGACGAGATCATGTTTTGGGGACAACAATTTTTTTTCTAATTTTTGGGAAGGTGGGTATGATATTAATTTTTTTAACTACAAATAGATTGAAGTATCTAAAAATAACATAAACAAACCAAACAATGATAATATTCCAAAGAGTAAGTGCAACAACAATTCACTGACTCCATAATCAGTCTAATAGACCAATAATTGTAGACATACTATGAACCATGGTTTATATTGAGAGATGCCAAAAACAGATCATGCATTGTACATGGCATTGAGCAACAATGCTCAAATATCATATTCATCATCAAATTGATATCTCCACAACTGCTCCCCGTTCTCTTCTTCCCCTTTCCTCCTCTTTTAGCAAATGTAGAACAGCAACGAGCACCAGTTTTAAACACATCTTTTTAGGGTTTTACGCATTTTAATTTATTTCTGTTTTTCATATGTTTGATTTGAGCAGCATTGTAAACTCTCAAGGACAGCTAGTGGATGTTGAGATATTCTGGGGATGCAGAAGTCCTCAAAAATACCAAAGATAGGGGAAAGGGGAGAAGCCACTCTTCTTAGGGACCATCTCAAGAACATCTGAGACTTCCCAACACTTTCAAAAAAAGGACAAGGAGGGAACATCCCTTCCCAAGTCCCCATGTTCTCAATATATTAGAAACATCACTCAAACCCCAAGGACACATCCACATGGAAAACTGAATTAAATGTAAACTCGGGCATTTCATTACCTACAAAACTAAAACCCAAAGAACATAAATCAAATTTCCTGAAAATTTAGCTACCAAACTCAGGAATTGGGTTTCAAATTCACAACCCAATATCCCTGAAATATAAAACCAAAGCATTCTTACAAAATAAATATCATCTTCAAAGAATCCAAAACAATTTAAAACATTAGAAGCCACTTCTTTATTAAATGTAAAGCCTAAGAACACAAAATCAAATTCCAAAAAAATAAAAATAAAGAATCAAAATAGAACATAATGTAAAATAAAATGAGCATGTGAGTGTGAGGAATTTCGGAGTTGGTTTTAAGAGACTCAAGTCTATGGTGTCCTCCCAATGGCATTGGGTAGAGAGTGACTCAATAACCCCTCTTGTTTTTCCAAAGATACAACGATAGGCTCTGATTTTATTATCCAAAAATAAGTAGATGCAGCAATGGCAGCAGTTGGGAAAAGGAATATGGATCAACCTAGGAAAGTTAATAACCATGCATGCCAACCAAGGAGGGCCCCCCAATCATCAATTGGATGCCTTGAAATTCAAGAATGTTTCATAGCCATCTTTTCCAATGAATCAAACAAGGTGTTTTTGGAGGAGAGCCTTATTTCTTTCAAAATTTCCATCATTTAATGAAGCATGGTATGTTGATTTTAACTCTTCAGAGAAAATACCCACATCAGCTCCCATTCAGATTTGTGTGTATGATCTTCCCCAAGAGTTTTGGTCTCTATATCAAGATGATTGCAAAACTCTGGAAACTACAATAGATATATCAAGACCACATCATGAGAAAGGCCTCTCAATCTATGCAAGGATTTGTGTGGAATTAGATCTTACTCCCCCCTACCAAAAAGCTTTACCTATAAGGCCAAAGAATTTGAATGGATTCAAACCTAAAATTATGAAAGCCTGCCTTTCAGATGTAGAGGATGTCATGAAAGTGGTCATCTGATTTGGGAAAGCCCCACACTTCAATAAAAGATTGTGAAAGAAAAGAAGGAAGAAGGAAAGAATAGAGGCAATGAGAGATTCACAAAGCACAAGAAGTAAACTGTTGGGAATAAAAATCTAGAGATAAAAAGCAACAAAAGTATGGAGCAAAGAATTACTTCCCAAGACAAAGAAATAATCAAGGAAACACAATTTCAGTTCAAAGGAGAGGGGAGGATAGAACACTTCAAGACTACCATTTCAAGGAAAATTGGCAAAACTCATGGAGAATTCAACAAAAACATAAATAGAAAAATTCAGCAAAACTCTAAACGCAAGAAGGCAATAGAAAAATTCTACTTCACAAATGCAAAATTTCTAAGAATGACGGTGTAAAATTTTGAACTCTGAAACCTTAAAAATCCTTGCAAAATTAGGACACTATGAAAAAATCCGCCCAACTCAACACTTAAAGAGTAAATGATTTGAAAACTACAAATCCCTTGCAAACTTTAAAACTCTAAGCAGATAAAACAAAATTTTCATTTAAACATGATATTCATAAAATCTATTGAATGTTAGAAACAATCACTTGCAAAATTTAAACAGGTTTCTTGCAAAATTTTATTTAGAAACTTAAAAAGTACGATCTTTGAAAGCTAAAAATCTCTTGCAAACTTTAAAACTCTAAACACACAACAAAAATTTCATTTAAACATGCTATTCATAAAATTTACTGAACCCTAGTAACAAGCACTTGCAAAAATTAAACACATTTCTTGCAAAATTCAAAGTCAAAGCTTAAAAATTACAAGCTGTGAAAACTAAAAATATCTTGCAAACTTTAAAACTTGGCACATAAAACGAAATTTCCATTTAACATGCTATTCATAAAATCTACTGAACCTTAGTGATAATCATTTGCAAAATTTAATACCCTAACCGTACAGAACTATACTTCCCTTAAATCAAACTCAAAATATACAAATAAAAGAAGACACGCAAAAGTCGGGAAATTAAAAGCTTCAAACTTGAAACGTTTTAAAACCTGTCAAATTTTAAAACAACAAACATTTAAAAGCAACGTTTCCTTCAAACACAACCAAAAAACTATATAATACGAAGGTTAAAGGCTATAAACTTGAAACCCTAGGCACGTTAAACACATTTGACCTTCAATTCAAATTCTACAAAGTAAAAGATAGAACAAAACAATCTAAAAAAGCAAATCTAAAAGCAAAAGTCGGGAAATTAAAAGCTTCAAACTTGAAACGTTTTAAAACCTGTCAAATTTTAAAACAACAAACATTTAAAAGCAACGTTTCCTTCAAACACAACCAAAAAACTATATAATACGAAGGTTAAAGGCTATAAACTTGAAACCCTAGGCACGTTAAACACATTTGACCTTCAATTCAAATTCTACAAAGTAAAAAATAGAACTAAACAATCTAAAAAAAAATCTATTAAACTCTCAAACCACGTAAACCATTTTTAAAAACTTCAAACCCTAAGCACATAATACCAGTTTCATTTCCGCCATGAATTTTTTTTCCCTAAAATCCAATTCAAATCACAAATTTTAAAAACTAATAAACTGAAAACCTACTAAACTGAGACGTGAATCAAAACCTACCGTGCGAACCTCATGATCATCGTCTTGTTGATCATCCTTGGAGTTTACTTCGTCCTGTTCCGGCCACCAAGGATAATAAGCCAACAACCCCACCGGTGAAGCTTTTGGGCTGTGAGGAGACGCCGGCAAAACCTCGCAGAGCGGCTCCTCTTCCTCTAATGCCACAGCCAGCGCATCTCGTTCCATTACATTCATCAAAGTGCCCAATAAACCCTAAAAAGAAGAGAGAAAGAAAGAAAAAAATTGCTTGCAGACGAGAAGGCAATTTTATGAATCAGGCAAAGCCTGCTAGAAGAACAAATGAAATGGGTTTTTGAATTGAAGGAATTTGATTCAAATGGAGGGAGTTGAAAGCAAGGCTTTGTACTTTTCGTTTCTCTTTTTTGAATGAAGCCCGCCAAATTTTCAGTTTGGGGTATCGCAGTTTTGTAACGGAGAAAAAAGCAAATATGTTTTTTTTTTAATGGAGTTTTTACTGTTCTGATGCTTTTATACGCGGATTTGAAAAGTCTTTTCACGACTATTCAACTCAATTAGAATGTGAATGGGGTACGCCGTTGGGAAAGTGGATAGGTTGTTTGCTTTTTACAATTTTGAACGGTTAGAGATAATTGTATTCCTTCCATCCTCAAATTTAGAATGGAGTCAACTGGGGTAGTTTATAGGTGACGTTAAATACTTTATATAAAGTTTAGAAAGGATTAAGTCTCTTTTATATTATAAATTTGGTACTTGCTATGTTTATAATATAATTTATGGTCTTTGAACCGTTACACTTACTCTATGAATATATTATTAGTATAAATATATTGAAGGGGCTTTACAATCATTCATTTTCTCCTTTAGCTCTCTTTCATCCTGATGATGGATCACGGAGTGTGATTCAAAACGTTGATGCAAAAAAATCCTTACACAATCGAATCCAAAGCAATACAAATCTATGATATGGATTGTGGAAACCTACTATCTTTAGTATAAATATGTTTAATTTATTTATTTTTTTAAATACTAAGAGATTTTAATATCGATTTTTTATATTTTGATATTTTTAATATTTTTAGATAGATGTATTTAACATATCTACTATTTTTTTCTTCTTAGCCCTTTATATTTTGATATTTTTTTAATATTTTTAGATAGATGTATTTAACATATCTATTTTTTTATTTTTTTTTTCCTTAGTGGTATTAACACTTGATGACTCACCTGCTTATCTTGGGTTTATGGATGCCAAGTTGGTGCGGGGAGAGGCGGAGTGAGACTAGTCCACTGGAGGTGCGGATATCTACATTTTTTTTTATATACAAATACTGAATATTTGATCTGATAGGTAGCATGGTTGGTTAAGGGCTTTGGGTTCGTCCCATATAGGTTCAAGGTCGACTCACGCTACGGGATGAAATTGGTGCGAGTCGCAAATCCAAGTGCTTGACGTGAGGGTTGGGGATACCCTGCGGTAACAAAAAAAAAATACAAATACTTAAATTTTTAAAAAGTCTTTTAAATAGATATATTTAAGATATCTATACTACTTTATTATATACAAATGTCCACACATAACTTTAGTTTTTTTTTTTAAGATTTTATTTTATCATTGTTTATTTTATTTTTACTTTAACATGTATTTTATTTATCCACAATATTAATAAATTATTTATTTCATATCTTAAATACATAATTATTTAAGTAATGTCAAAGATTATAAAAACAAATTCTTTCAATAGTTTTACATGCTATTTTTTTATTTTTCTGAAGAATGAGTGTCTTTATTACTAATTATATAATTATATTACACATATTCATCAAAAAAAGATGGGTGGAAAAAGTCACACCCCTAATGTCTAAGAGAGACTTAAATTTGGAGCAAGAGAACATAAAACATAAACAAAGTCATTAGGTAGCTAGAGCAAGAGCAAAAGGAGGAGGGGAATCTCAGTGATCCAATTGACCTCGTACATCAATGGGGTCCAAGGTAACCACAAGAGGGTCTCATCCATCATTATTATCAATATTTTATTCTTATTTTTCTTCAATGACCATCTAGGTAGGAGAGATGGCAAGAGCCCGTTGAGGAAATTTGTTGGAGTTTGGTTAACTTGAAGAACCTCCACTAATAGGTGGTGGAGAGGTAGAGCATCAATATGTTAATATGTTAAGTATATAAAAAAAATTTAATAAGAGTTATAAATAAAAAGGGTGATGATCGTCTAAGCCCTTAACCTATAATGTGCATGTAAAATATGTATAATCAATTTATAACTAGCATAACCCTCAATCAAGTTGTATGATCAATTATATACTCTTAAATAGGTAGTTAGGTCGATCTAGGTGACATCCATGACAATAGCATGGCATATATAGGAGATAGAGATTTACTTGTTACCATCATGTTATTTTGTTGTGCTATTATTGACGACTAGTGGAGCTAGCCTCCTCAAAGTGGTTTATTTTTTGAGGTTATCCTAAAGCGACTTATCACTATCAAGTGTTTGCAACATATTTCCTATTATGATCTTCTTCTTACAAATTATTTTTTAGAACGTGACTAATATTAATTATATTGATTACTAATCATTCTCTAATTGTAATAAATAACATTATTGATTATGATGAGCATGATGAGGAGCAATCATCTAATTTTTTGGTAACCTTGTGTGGGGTTTTCAACCACCAAAGGTGGTTAATTTGAGGTGCCCTTGCCCACAAAGAGGACCACACAAATCTAGGAACTAGTAGTAGAAGGAAGCGCACAGGAGGAGGATTATAAAGAAAGGAGATTAATTTATCTCTCAAACATAGAAATCCAATCAAAGTTGTTCTTTCAAAAAACGAGATGAAATGTAAGGCGTGGATTTCAAACTTCAATTATCAAGTCAAACTAATAGTCCCAAAAAACTTTTTCAACGGTTATCCATGGTTAATGGAAGGGGTTAGTCATATATATCTATTATGGGAATCAAATTTTGACCAAGCTTCAAGTAAGATTGAAGAGACTATAATGTGGTTTATACCATACAATCTCACCACAAAGTTAGGATTTATCAATTTTATCCAAAATAAAAAATTATTTAAGGGAATTTTTAAAGGGGGGTGAAAATGTCTTAGAAGATAGATACAGAGTTTATGCTAGAATGTGTGAAAATTGACTTATCTAAAGATATTTTGAATTGGAAGTGAGGGAGGACAAATGGAGATAAGGTATTGTTTAAGTCTAAATTGTTTGATTATAATAAGTAAGGGTATTTAAAAATATATATATATTTGAAAAAGATTTTGAAGATGTTTATATGAAATCGCGTAGTGTGGTGAAAGAGGTGTTCAAAGAAGTGGCATGTTTAGAATCTAGAGAAAATGTGTTAGAAGAATTTTAGGCCAAATCTATTTTATTAAATAATTCAAAGAGTCTCTACAAGGCAAGGAGCTTAAATCTAATCCTAAAATGATTATCTATTTAAAATTTGAAAATAGGTGGATTGATATAGAATTGGCAAGAAATTTGGATATTATGATTCCTATCATGTATCCCTTTGAGGTAGCCAAAAGTGTTCTCTTAAATAACAAAAACTCTTTAGATGAAATATTTAGAGAAGGAGGAATCATTTTCCTCAAAGATTCTCATCTTCTTACCAAATTCTCAAAAATAAGGCAGACTAAGGAACCAAAGTGAAAAGATGTGAAAAATCAACCAAGGAAAAGATGTGAGAAAAAGTTTTGGATGTCAAACAAAGAGAACTAAGCTCTTTAATTTTGAAAAGATCGAGGTCTAAGGAGGGTGAAATCTCCTCCTAAGGAGCCATGAAAATCTTTTCATGAAGAGTTAGGCCATTAACACCCTTAATGAGTGATATTTGGTTAAGCATCTATTAGATTTAGAAAAAAGTATATATCATGATTCTTCAAGAAACAAAATTAAAGAAATATGAAGCATTGACATTTTTTTTAAGTTACAAATGTGGCATTGAGAGTTTGTAGTAATGGATGGTGCCTTGGTAGGTTTAGGTATGATGTAGTATCTCAATGTTGTTGAAATAAATTTAGTATGTTTAAGACATAACTAGTAGTTTTACAAAATTAATAGTCCAAAAATTTTGGATCAACTAGCTATCATTCTAATATCCATGAAAGATAGTTTTTTTAATTTTAGGCAAAGATTCCAATGTTATTTTTTCTTCAAAAGAGAAGTCTACTGGAATTTGGAGAACCACATGATTTTAATTATATTTCTCTAATTCCATAAATTGTTAATGTTTAATTAATTAGAACCTAGTAATGGATCCTACACTTGGACTAATAGAAGAATTGGTTTTAATCATTTCACAAAAAGACTTTGACATTTTTTTATTTTTTTCATTCTAGATGAGCATTGGTTAGATCTATGAAAGTAATATTCAACCTATTTCTAGCTCCAATCATTTTCCTATCTCATTGGAAATCAATGGAGACTAACCTACGCCAAAATGCCCCTTTAAATTTGAAAAGATAGATTTTTATGAGCCTAGATTTCTAGAAAATAGTAAACAATACTACAATGATTTTCAAAGACAAAGTGGGGCTATAAATGTTTGATTTGGGAAAAAACTCTTGTCTCTTAAAGGAATTTTTTTAATTTGAAATGCTTTAATGTTCAAAAAGAATAAAAGGAAATTAAGAATGGAATCTAAGCCAAAATCTTTGAATTTCCTTAATTGTTGGGGTGGATCAAGAATCTTACTACATAGAAAATGAATTCTTAGTAGATATGTGGGAAATATAGTACAGGGAAGAAACTTCTTAGAGGAAAGAATATAAGGAGATTTGGCTAGCAAAAGGAGACTTAAACACAAAAATCTTTCATAACTCAACAAAGATAATGAGTGTAAATTAAATCTCCTTTAGTTTTGTTTTAAAAATGGGAGTGAGTTTAACAATCCTTTGGTGATTAGAAAGGAGCTTGTCTTTTTCTTCAAATAATTATTAGTAAATATGGAGGTGTTAGCTTTGGATGAATAAAATACTACAAGATTCAGTGGCAATCTAATCGTGCAAACCTAGATCTAGGTGGATGAGGAAAGTTATAATAGTTGTAAGAACAAAATAAATGATGTATACATGCAAGAACACAAGTTATTCCATAATAGAGGAAATCAATAATTAAATCAAATCAACTATATGAATGAATGAAATGCATATAAATTGGTCACCTAGATGCACAACTCAAAGAGATGACATGTCTGGTGGTCAAGAGTTTAACTACTAATCTATGGATTAGTTGAGTTGGTCTAACTACGAGGTCAAGAGTTGAATTATTAATCAATGGATCCATTCACTCAATTTAACTGAGATAGCAATGGCCTTGAATAGATAGAGGTAACATATAAATACCACCAACCCATGCACATCTATCTCATCCAACTCCTTGATTGATAGTAGTTAAGTGTTGCACCTCCCTCATCAAGGTAAGTTCACTTAACACCTCTATTCCTATAGTTGAATTGGTCCTCTTTTTTATTGCTCTCCTTTGGGATGCTTGTCACCCTAACTTGTGCATCACAAAGCCTATATTTTATGGTTAACTTCCATGTTTTACATGTGTAGTGCATGTATATATTTGATATTGCTATTCTTATTGTTTAAATTTATTGTCATTTGATTACTATTCTTAGGTATAATTATTATTTTTGTGCAAAATTTTAATATCTCAACATAGTATTTACTTCACCTTGGATATGTTATATCCAAAGTGTGTTATTGCATCAATTAAATAAGTTTATTTGGGATACGATGAATAATTATTTTTCCTCTTCTAGGTAGTTAATAGCGACACATATTCACCTAGTAGCTAATGGATCCCCAATTGATCTACACACTACCTATAAAGTCTAAAAAGCATAAAGTGGAAGATTAGTTGTAATGGGAGTAGCATTGTGTGGTGGAGAAACTAGATTGGAAGGTGTAGATGGAGGATGTGATTCCTCTATCTTACAATTAGAATTAATTACTAGGATGATAGCCTTGTGTGGAAGATGAATGAGAAGAGTCAGTTGTGGAAGGTTTTTCCTCAAACTTGCCACTTTGAGCAAATGATTACATAATGAGTATCAAGATATAGAAAAATTGATAACATATAACCCCATGACAATAACTAATAAATTCACAAGGCTTACTTTGAGGTTTCATGCCCTTACATTTTTATGAAGGTATATGGGCCCAAACTCGAGATCAAAAAACTCTTAGGTTCTTAACTAACATTTTACAATGATATAAGCTTCAAGTGGAGTGATGTCATCCAAGGCCTTGTATATGTAACATGCCAATTGTTCACGCAAGTAAATTTCCTAGGTTTAACATTTAATTTATAAAATAAGTTCCATTCTTATTGCAAAAAAATATTTAATTTATAAAAGAGAACATTTGAGCATTTATGACATAACAAAATTCCAAAGAATTGATTCCATTCCCAAAATATAATTCACATCTTACAATTTTTCCAAAAGATTGTATATAAGATATATACATGGCTCAACTAAGCTTCATAACAATAGATATCCAAATGGTCTAGGAGAAACTCCTTTCAAATCTCAGTCGCCATTTGTTGAGGAGAAGCGTCACTCAAGCGCTTTTCTACCAACCACGGACTTAAATCTGGTCCCTCACACATCTATCACTTGATAGATGGCCCTACCCTTTGACGAAGGAATTGGTAAGGTGACCTCATAATTACAACCTTCTTGTTCTTAGTGTTGTGCCCTGCATAACTAAAACTTGGATACCATTACAATCCTGAACTAGCATGCATAAAGGAAAAAAATGAATTGACAGTGTAGCCAAAGTAAAATTACACTACTTTGGCCAAAGTATTCTTCACTCAATACTTCGAGTGAAAGTCATCATACTCACATACACTATCCTAGCTTGATTTGAATTAAGACCATTTAAACACTATACATAGGTAATTTCCTTCCTTAGGCAATCTTTAACCTTAGAAACAACATATTCCCTTTTTCCATATCACAATGTTATTTCTCCTAAGTAATCACATATATAAACTATCCCCTTCTTTGGATAATCTATTCCCAAGAATAATATATGAGTGTGAATCCCTAATCCAAATACCTGCAAAACACAACAAATGAATACAATAGGAGATCAAATGCAAGCAAGAACAAGGATTCCCCATGAAATCCATTAACAAAACTCAAAATAGGAATGAAGAGAAGAAGATAATGAAAGAACAAGAAAGTAGATTAAATCCTATTGAAAGCAATACAAACTCTTGATCCCATGGGGGAATTGGTGCCAATTTGATGTGAAAATTGGCCCTTTCCCAACTCCAATGATGCAATGTTGATAGATGATGAAGAGTGTTGATGAGTGATCCACTTTTGTGAAGATTCAAATGTGCTCCAAGATGAAAACCTGCATAACCTAGCTATGGATGGATGAATCTTGCAAATACTTGAAGATGAATTTGAGTAGAGTAAGTTTACTCAAATTGTGGATGATGAGATGAGGAGATTAACCTCTTATTTATAGATTGATAAGTTGAAAGCATGCCCAAAATAGAGCAATGTGGGACTAAGAATGAGCCAATGACAAAATGCCACTTGTCAACTTGTGAATGGATGGAGGATGTGCAAGTTTTGAAGAATGTGCAAAGAGAGGGGAGATTCAAATTCAAAACATGGCTTGAAGGATGAGGTGAAAGGTGAAGCAAATGCACATGGCTCAAGAAAAAAACATGTAAGAGATTTTAAATGCTTTGTTGGAAGGACTTATTCCCACTTGGATTTTGAATTCAAATTAGGGGAATATTCCTTAAAAGATGCCTTATTGAAGGAAAATAGAAATTTCATAAATCAAAAAAGTCTATTTTCATGTGCAAGTTGCAAAATCTAGAGGATTT
>VDFB02170246.1:0-13821 GCA_007258455.2 Sequoia sempervirens | reverse complement strand
CTAGAAATCACTTGGAGCCAACTTGGGCACCCAAGATGCTTTCTTGGAATTAACTCCAATGCATGATAAGATATTTCTGAAGGATTTGTTATGTGGGACCTTCTTTTGGGCACCATCTTTGAGGAAGAGCTTTGTAATTATCACTGAAGTGAAGGATGAGTTGTAGCTTTAGTTTGGGATGCCCAAATGGGTAAAGCACATGTTCTAAGCTTTGGTCTTCATGGTCTCAACTTGAAGCAATATGGTGTACCTTTTCAAGGGATTGAGCTTGTGCATTGTAATTATCACCATTTGTAGATTACAAGGTTGCATATTGTCTCTATATCTCATTCAAAGTTGAATAGAGTTTTCATAATTGTTATTGTAGGTATGAAGAAGATTGGTAAAGAAAAAAGAAGCATTCTCAAGCAAGAATTGGAGCTATTGTAATTCAGAGATTGAATAATAGAATAATTGCGGATTTTTCCCTAGGGTTTTCCAGACTGACACCCAGGTGTGATCTTCTAATATCCCTCGGGTTTCAGTTCTTCTATCAATCTCTCTTCATTCTACAATAAAATGAATTAATCAAGATAATCACCCACAAATAATATATGTAACAAAGAAAGAGCTTACTTAGATCAGCAATATTAAAGTTTTACAGAGTATTAAGCTAAGAAAACACCTCATTTTACAACAAAAAAAACTAAAGAAAATAAATAAAACATTTTTTTTGGGTGATGCAAGATTTCCCTACACCACTAGATGCTCCTACATCAGTGTCAATTCCTTCTGAAAATACAATGGCTAAATTGGATCAAGTTCTAACCATGTTAAACAAACTTTGAGATGACTTAGGAAATAAGATCTTCCTTCAAGAAACTCAAAGAGAAGTCAATATTAGAGATATCTCTAATGGGAAACTCAAAGGGTCCAAGTGGAAAGGATGTCGACTCTTTGCAATCAAGATGGAGAAGGTAGAAGATTTGAAAGAGGTTATCTTTCTAGATGACCTAATGTATAGTGAATCTCAAAAACTCTGAGGGATTGAAGAACAAGATCTAAAGGATCAACAAGAGCCTAATGTGGAGAATTATCCCTTCCTTTCATATTTTCAGGATGTTTTTCTAGATGAACTCCCTGGGTTACCCCCGGAAACAGCTTTCAATTTCTCCATTGACATAATTCCTAATTCATAACCAATATCAAAAGCACCATATTGTATGACCACTATGGAATTGATGGAACTTAGAACTCAATTGCAAGAACTATTGTCAAAAGGATTAATTATACTTAGTGTTTCACCCTGGGGAGCACCAGTAATCTTTGTCAAAAATAAGGATGGTACCTTGCACCTATGCATAGATTATCATATGCTTAATAAGGAAACAATAAAGAATAAGTATCCTTTACTGTGTATTGATGATCTTTTTGATAAAATATATGGAGCAACTGTATTCTCAAAGATTCATTTATGATTTGGTTATCATCATTTAAGACTGAAAGATGAAGATATTCATAAAACAACTTTCAATACAAGGTATGGACACTATGAATTCATAGTCATATTTTTTGGACTTACGACAACATTCATGAATTTGATGAATAGTGTCTTCAGATATTGCTTGAATAGATTTTTTGGGTGTTTTTAGATGAAATTCTTAAATACTCTAAGAATGAGGAAGAAAATTTCCAACACCTTCATTTTGTTCTACAATGGCTGAGGGAACACAAATTGTATGGGAAGCTCTATAAAAGTACATTATTTCAAAAAGAAGTGAAATATCTAGGTCATGTAATCTCAACAAAAGGAATTGTAGTAGATCCATCGAAGACAAAGCCATTCTTGAATGGCCAATGCCAAAAAATATGCATGAAGTAAATCATTTTATGGGATTAGCATGCTATTATAGAAAGTTTATGTCAAACACCCACCCTATCACTTCTCTGCAAAGAAAAGGAAAATGCTTTTATTGGTCAGAAAAATGTTAGGAGGCATTTGATCAACTTAACAAGAACTTGACTATGGATCTAGTTTTAAAGGTCCCTAATCTAGAAGGACATTTTGTTATAATTAGCGATGCTTCAAGAGAAGGATTACGTGGTGTGCTTATGTAAGAAAGACAATTGATAGCCCATGAGCTGAGAAAGTTAGAATCATATTAATAGAATTATGCTCCTCATGACCTAAAATTGGTAGAAATTGTCCATGCTTTGAAAATGTGGCAACACTACTTGTTGGGAAATCCTTTTGATCTTGTTGGACCATTAGGATATTATGTACTTATTCTCCCAACCACATCTCAATGCTTGGGAAAAGAAGATGGTTAAAATTAATATCGGACTATGACTTTGAGATAATTTATATCAAAGGAAAAGAAAATTGAGTGGTTGATGCTTTGAGTTGGAGGAGACATATTTCCTCAATAGTCTCCATTCATTCAAATTTTAAAGATCAAGTTATACAAAATTTATTGGGAGATGAATATTATGAATAGGTTAAGCAATCTCTCGCAGCCAATCCTCAAGATTCAAGGTATGACGAGTTCTATTTTGAACCAGATGAAATTCTAAGGTATAGGGGAATAATGCATGTTCCAAACTTTGAGGAGTTAAGAAATCTTGTGTGGAAAGAGGTTCATTGAACACTATATTTAGGAAATACAGGACTAATAAAACTCCTAGCAGATATAAAACCACTTTATTTCTAGAAATGAATGAAGAATGACACTACAAGATTTATGGTAGGATGTCTAGAATGCCAGAAAGTAAAGGATGAAAATCAACACCTAGAAAGAATTTTGTACCCTCATGAAATTCTAGAATGGAAATGGAAAGTCATTAATATGGACTTTGTGCAAGGTCTCCCTATGTCTCGAAGTAGACATAATTCTATTTTAGTAGTGGTGGATAAACTCGCCAAGGTAGCCCATTTTATACTTAGAAATTTAATGGATGGAGCATTGATAATAGCTTGTAAATTTGTCCAAGAAGTGTTTATATTGCATGGTTTTCTTGATAATATCATCTATAATAGAGATGTGTGCATGACATCGAGGTTTTTGTAAACCTTGTTTTTAGCACTAGGAACTCAGCTTAATATAAGCTCAACCTATCATCATGAGATAGATTGTTAGACAGAAAAGGTAAACCAAGTTCTTAAAGATTTGTTGAAGATGTATTGCATGGATCAAAAATACAAGTAGGAGGAATATCTTCCACTTATGGAATTTGCATACAAAAAATCCTGTCATTTTGCAATAAAGATGACCCCATTTGAAACATTATATAGAAGAAAGTGTCAAACTCCTATAAGCTAGGATAAGCTAGAAGATAGGATTAGCCTTGGACCAGAAATGCTATTAGAAATGGAGGAGAAAAACAAGCTAATCATAAAAGATTGGCGGAAGAAAATGATAGGCATAAAATTTATGTTGATGCCAAGCATACACCAAGACAATTCTCAGTTGGAGAAAAAGTTCTTTTGAGGATCAAACCTTAGAAAATCTTTGTAAAGTTTGAAAAATCATCCAAACTAGCCCCTAGATTTGTGGGTCCCTTCGAAGTTCTTGAAGTGATTAAACCAATTGTCTACAGAATCACTCTACCTCCAGCTCTTGACTAGATGTATAACGTTTATCATCTTTCATATCTAAAAATATATATGACTGGTTTTAATCATATACTTGACTGTAATGCAGTACAAGTACAAGATCTAGGAGTGGTAAAAATCAATCCTCTCAAGGTGCTCGAAGTACGCAAGATCCACTTGCCTTAAGTGCAAAATGGAAGGGAATAGAGTGTAATGATTTTAACTTCCTTGACCTTACATGGAGGGCTTCACACCACCATCAAAGGAAATATACCTATCATTAAAAATATTTTAAACTAGACCTTCATTTAAGGCATAATACGTGAGAAGGAGCAGTCAGATATTGTTAAAAAGAAAGAGATTTATTGTTTAATAATACACAACGATTGCTTGGAGAAAAGAGGAGAGGCATATGCATTGAGGGGATTTTTATTTGAATAAAGGAGGAGAGCAGTCATGAGGTTAAGGAGAGTAATTTGAATTTATGAAAAGAACACAAATTAGTCATTTATTTTGTTTGGAGAGAGAAGGATTCATACAGTTGAGCTTGCCGTGGATATTTGGAAAGGACGACAGGAACTTGAAGCAATAGAAATATTATAGGCATGCCTTATTTGATTTGATTTCATTCATTTCTTAATTATTATGATATATGAAATCTAAGCATTTATAGGTAAAAAAAAGGTCTATATGTAAGAATGTATATCTAGATGCATGTGATTATGACACAGTTGAGTTTATTTACATATAGCTATATCTTTTAAATATTCATTTATCTATGATGGACAATAGAGAAGATTAGTCTAAATATGAGACTTCTTATTATTGTACTAATTGCAATATGTATGTTTAAGGGAATAATTTTTTAACTGTGCATATATATGTATTAATATTGAATATAATATTCTACTAGTCTAAATTGGATAGAAATATTATTTTATACTTCTAATTATAAATATTTTTATAAATATTTGATTGGAAAATATATATACATGCATATATATATATAGAGAGAGAGGGGTATTATATGTGTGTGCACATATATAAGCTATCTTAGGATACATTTGTGAATATAAATGGAAATGTTTTAGATTGGTTATAATGGCAGGGAGTAGTTTTATTTTTACTCAAATATTTCATTCATCATAAATTCTACAAATATTTACATATTATTGCAAAAATAAATAGATAATATGTTGTACATTTATTAGCATTATAAAATGTGTGCTTGAACAAATATGAAGGAGAAAAACATACAAAAATATAAAAAATTATGAAGAAATTATTTTGATATTAGTGAATAAAACTTGTATTTACCTACAGTGTTACAAGTTGATAAGACCTTAAGTGATAGATAAAGAGTCGTGAGTTAGTGTCATTATCTTAATATACTATAGCTTGTAAAGGAGTTTTAAAAGTCTTATGTTTTGAAAAATAGGATTGTTACATTCTTGAAATAATTGCAAAAACATATGAACAAGTGGTAGTAGCCAAGGTTCCAAAAATTGTGAGTATACAATACATATGTTCAATTGTCAAAAGTATTTTTTTATGAACTTAGTCATTTATCAACAATAGAAAGATATATTTTTTATCCTAAATCCTTATGAAAAGTTAGATGAACAGTAAAAAAAATCAACCGTATTTTTAAACCATAAATGATCTGTCATTTCCAAGTTGAGTTAGAGGTGTGTGAACTCATGACTATATTTCCTAAGGAAGTGGTTATTTTATTTAAAAACTTTGACTAGAGTAATGCAAAATTCTCTACTTGTATTTAGTCGGTTCACAATGTTCCAGATTGCATAATCTCGTCAAATTGGTCATACTTAATTAGAGGGTGTCTCAAATTGTATGGTTGATTGGGTTATGTAGGACACAACACTAGCAATCATATGGCATAAATTTATTGGTTTCCTTTGTCTATACTCTTCGTGAAGGGTAGGGCCACTTCCAGATGGAAGGTGCGCATGTGGTTGGAGGTAAATCACTTAGGTGATGCTCTCCCTTTGGTACCCATGTGTTAATGTGACCAATGAATCAAAAGTTGGTGTGGATTATATATGTTACATAGGCCTTAACGAGGAAAAACCATGGATCCTAGAGGTAATGTAGGCCTTACAAAAGGAAATGGTCATTGTTACATACTCATCATTTTAAAACTAGAATTACATAATGATTAACTAGAATGTAAATAACCACATGTAAAATTGATAGTAAAAAATGTTGACTTTCATATACATTCATTTAACATGAACAATGAATAAGTGGAAACTATAATCATTTGAAATGGAAATGCAATAATTTCAATAAGGAAAGTTATGAAAATATTTTATTTCACATTACATATATGAATTACATTTAAAGAAAACATCTTTACAATACACATTAAGTGTTATAAAATCTTCTTGTAGAGGAAGGGGACTGACTGCTTAGGACCCCAAGTCATGGGAGGGTCTATAACAGTTAGTTGTCTTGATCTACCTCATGCTAGGGATTGTTTAAAGAAAGTTTAATGTTTTAAGGGGGTGCAAAGGAGGGACAATTGATATGCCACTATCCTTCTACTAACCTAGGAGGTTTAGGGAATCAAGTGAGCGAATTCTTGAGACAAGATTGTGACCTAGGAAACTCTTTGCCAGAGGATCCCAGTGCAAGAGACGAATGACAACACGGTGTGTTGGTGTCTTGGTCGGGTGTTGGCATCCATACGGACATAAAGTACAAAGGACAATCAAGACTAACAAAGAACTCACTAACTACTTGATAAATGGAGTTTTATATAATGATAGAAAATTGGAAATAACTAAACTACTGAAATGACAAGAATAATATTCTAACTTCAAAGATCATAGAAGTTGACGAGAAAAAAGGTGATAGAAAATAAAACTCATGATTGGTGCAACCTCTCACAAGCTCCACACAAACATGAACACCTACACATAGTAGAATGGGGAAAAAAAATTGGGCTATTTTTGGGCTTGCCATAGTCAAACCCCCGTTTCGGTATTCCCACCTCCACGAACAACTAGAATAGAAACAAGAGAAAGCATGATAAAGGAAAGTATGAAAAGAAATAAATTCCACATAGTGCTAACAACAATATGCTACTTAAATCAAATAATGATGCTAAATGAAATGGATATCACCTCCCAAACAAGATGCCCTCAAGCATGTGAAGGGAGATGTGAGCTCGCAAGCTTGTGAGTGCCATCGTTTCCACAACAACGAGAGTGAAAACCAGTAGAGCGTCATCTTAGAGCTTCAATAATGGTGGAAGTGTTGTAAAACAAAGCATGTAGAAACTTGAAAAGAGTGAATGAGAATGAAGAAGATTGTAGAAGATCGAATGAATGGAGAAGAAGATGTTTTGAGGATGAATAAAATCCCAAAGCCCGCTGTTCAAGGTCGGTCAAGGGCGTAGGGGAATTACTCTTCATCACCAATGGATAAGTGTAACGCCTCTGTAGATTCTAGAGGCGGGAATCCTATTAGGACGACAGTGTGCCACACAGATGTTTGCATGTTGTGCTAGCGTCCCCGACAAAAATTCTCCCACTAACACTACAGACAACTGCTAAGTGGGTGGAAAGCGAGTGGATGAAGTGGAAAATCATCGTCAAGTTTATTTTTCTAAGGTAATGGGTGTAAATGGATAATTTGCAAGGGGTGAAAATTCACTCCATTACACTTCCACCCCACTCAATATTTCACAATTTATTTTCCCATTTGTCACATGGGTGGTGCCATCTTACACAACTATTGAAATAGTGAAAATCACCTTTTTCTTGTAAGAAATTTTGTGCTACAATAAGTGGTTTTAGATATTAAGGTAGTTTTATGGTACAATAGGAAATTTTGATACATTAAATAATGACTTTGATTATTTGATATAATGTTCCATCATCAAGGAATTTTTTTCCCACAAGAATTCATTACTATCATCTTAAGTTAGTTGATTCCAATAACCCTTTTCACATTTGGCATCCCTTCACTATTGTTGCCTCTATTTCTGACCTTATATAAAATTTTAAACTTTTCATTCCTAAGGTTGAAATATATCATTGTAATTGTTCTAATAAACCAAACTTTTTGTAATCTCTTGTCATTTGTTTAAGTGTCAAAATATAGAAAATTTTGCAATTGTCAAAGTCTTTGGGGAGTATGCGCAGGATCATGATGGGCCAAAAAGTGGCAATGGGGAAAAATTACGTTTTTCATCGACCCAAAAACGTGAAAAATATCGAGTTGACTTTTGTGTGGCTTAGGTGTCAGTACACACCTCCAAAGCAATTCCCAAACCAAGATTTCCAAATCGGATATCCGATCCAAATTGGATATCCTATTTGAGGCAAATATATATACACATATTTTGGGCCTGTTAAAATCATTTTACACATTCACAAACAGGCCACAGGCGCACGGTGAGGAGGTTGTTCGCATAATAGATATCCAATTTAGCTGATATCCATTTTGAAAAGGTTATATTTTAGATTTGTCTTTGCTTTGATCAAATTTTGAATTAGATTTGTATAATTTTAGTTAGTTTTTTATGGATTTTTTTTCAAAATCGGGTTTTTGATTGAATTTTTATGAAAATTTGAGTTTAGAATGGATTTTGATTAAAAATGATTTTTTTTTATGGATTTTGATTAAAAATGAATGTTTTTTATGGATTTTGATTTTAAAATAGTGTTTTTTATGTATTTTTATTAAAAATTAGAGAATTTTATAGATATTTGTTAAAAAGTAAGTTTTTTGGTTTTTTTTTACTAGAATTAGAATTATTTTTTACAATATTTTCATTTATATTATCTAATTTCAATTAGATTAATTAGTTTTTAACTTTAATCAGGAATTATGGCTGCTGAGAATGAAAATGCACAAATTTCAAATGATCCACCAGCTGAGAATGAAAATGCACAAATGCCAAATGCTCCACCACCTCCGCAACCATCAATTGAAGAATTAATTGGTGAAAAATTGCAGCAATTGAGGGGCATTTCTGAAGTTTATATGAGAATCCCTCAATTATCTGAGATGTCAAACACATTGAAGGAAATAATTAAAAATATAGAAACCCTCTCCACCCAACATAATGCCTTTCATTCGTGGCGAGAAGACATGAGGGAATATTATGCATGTGGATTGTCTTATGATGATGTGAAAGATCTCAGAATAAACAAAGCACAAATAGCCTCTTTATTTGTTAACCCTCGCACTGGTTTTCCAGTTAATATTAATAAACCAAAACTTTTTATAAAATGGTGCACACATAGGGACATTGTAGATAACTTTTGGGATCGTTGGTGTATGGTTTTTGATAAACCACTGAACAACAATTGTGATATACCATTTTACTTTATTAAAAAATTATATATGTTGAGTTTGTGTTAGGAATCGTAATTACTTTGACATTAAACTCTTCAGTCATTGGTGGAGGTAACCCCTAGGATGAACCGGGGAGGCGATTAGGTACAGTCCCATATGTTCTCTCTCCCTTCCTCCACCACCTCCCACGTTATATCATCCATATATTAATAGCAGGATGTGGCCACAACTATCGGTATTCACTCTTTGAGTGGTCTTTTGGTTTATCCTTCTACACAATGGCGCAAATACCACGATACGGTGATGTTGGTGATGGCTGCGGTGTTGTTGCATCATCTCATCGGGTCCAAATGTTTGTGCCACGTACTTTATGCATGTGCCAGATATGCTTGTGTCTCTTGTACGGCCGACTTCGCGGACTGCTTCTGATTGTAACCTCCGCTGATGTGGACGTTATGGATGGAGACCGCGGGGTGGTGCTTCTGAGGATCCTCTCACCGCTGGGAGAACATTGGAATAGTGAAGCGATAAGATTTAAGTTGTAAATTCATCACTTCCATTTGTTTTAAATGAATATTAATAAGAACAAGTATAATGTACTATTGATTTACTTGAGTCTATTTAACCCGATTTGATAATGGGAGAGCTCACCGCGGTGTTGATAGCACCACACCCAGGAGCCATTTTATTTATTTTCGACATGCCTACGGTATATATATTTTCACACTCACTTTCGTTTACATTTTTTATTATATACCTTTGTCATTTGGTGTCATTAATACGAAATTATATATGCTTTATATGTTTATCTTATTTTTCCTCTTGTGGAAATACCTAGTGTGTGAGTGCGATACCTTCGAATTATGGAAGTGCAATGTTGGTAGTTTCATATGTACTTGTCATTTTTATATGCAGAAGGCGGTTACTGAGCTATCGTCCATTTGTTGAAGAATGCTGACAAGGTGCGGCACTTATTCCAGTAATATGAAGATACAATGTTAGATAAGGGGAATGTAATTGAACTCAAATTAGATTGAATTAAGATTTTTAAGATCTTATATTGATTATACATACATCGACATAGATTGGTAGTTTCATATGTACTTGTCATTTTTATGTACAGGAAGTTATGAGCTATACGTCATTGTTGACAAGTGCCACAATGCCTAAAGGAGTATGTATTGGAACGAAGAGTGAGTGTTGAAAGAGGAGGAGGTGTAGACTTACCTAAAGGGGCAAGAAAAAGAAATATTGTCCTAAAGGGTGTGTGTTTATTTTATTTTGTGTTTGGTATTTATATGTTCCTATTATACGACAATTGTATGCTAACTTGGATCAATTTTATGTTTTGTTCACACATATATGAATTGACATTACAAAGAAGTTGGTTTGATGGGTTCTTTGAGGGAATATTCTAGAGCTCTGACCCTTTGAAGAGGCGGATATTTTAAGGTAATCAGGAATTACAATTTTAGAGTTCAATTATAATAATTCAATGTATATTGATTTTTGATGTTAATTATTCTAAATTTTAAATCATATAGTATAACTAATCTCAATTATGGTTTGACTTTTGCTTGTGCAGCTACCTTTAGAGCCAAAGAGTGCTTCAAAGAGGCTCCATTTTGATGATCCACGGTAGTTTAGGATAGGAGGAATGAACATTTTGTATGTAAATTTTGAATAGACATCGAGATGGCATATGCACGTAAAACTTTGTTTGAGTTGGCCGTTGATGCCATTTTTGTAAATGGAGATACACTCAAGATTATTGAATAATTGATATATAGAAGTTGACAATTGAAATGTAATGTCTTCCTCATGTGCATGATTAAACTCTTTCAAAATTTAATCAAGTGAGCAATGGCTAAATATCAATGTACAAGAGCATAAAAAATAATGGTTGTATTATGTAGTTTATATTCACCTTATCGTGACTACATTACGTACACATCTTTCAAACTCAAAGCATTACTTCACATTGCATAACTAACAACTAGATGTTGATAGATGAAAAAAAATCAATTACAATATAGTTTTTACAAAGTCAACCTAAGCAGTTATGCAATTACTTCACATTACATAACTAATAACTGGGAGCAACTGTCAATTGCATTTGCTTGTCATGGAATTTTATGAGACCACATTTCTTTGAGGCATTTTTTCAAACAGTTCACTGCCTTGTCTATGCCACCACATTTTTCATACATGTGTACCAAAGCTTTTTATCAAACAGTTCACTGGCTTGTTGTTATGGCTAAAATCCTAAAACAAGTACTTTCAAACAAGTTATGGATTGATGCAGAGTGGGGGTGAAAATATATGTGAAAACTACCCTTGACTCCTTTGGACCAAATTTGAGAAATAATAACATACCCTTGTCCTAGGCTAGTGAATTATCTCTCTTTTACAAAGTGAGTGCCCTTTAAACACTTTATCTTCACAAGAACACCCCAAACAATCTTGAGTTGTGTCATAAAACAACAAATTCTAAGATTATTCTACACCTACAGGTCCTTTAGCAGGATGTCCCATGAAACCATTTGTTTACCATGCAAATGCATAGGGTTTATTGAACGTCCCACTTGCACAACTCCCCTGACCATGCCACTAACTCATAAACCTCTATTATGACCCCAATATGCTTAAACGTTAAAGAGATTCCCCCACTCTAATTGATTTTAACAAACCCTAGGCTAAAAGCTTCATTTTCATGCAATTTAAGCAATGATTTGCTTAGGATAGCAACTCCAAGACTCACAAATCATTTCCCCTTTCTTAAATGGACCTGCACAAATTCAAATCACATTGTACACGTATCCTCTCCACCGAGCCACATGAAAGGTACAATAGGTGAAGGGCTTGAATAATTCATAATTTACTCAAAAATACAAAATCTAGGTTCACTACCCGCCATGAGAAAACTTGGCACAAAACTCACAAAAAATGAAAAAGAAATCACTCAAACCAACTTTAAAGGGGTCTCAGGCCTACTTCCCCCTCATTCCACATGCTATGCAGTCATTTAATTTTTTTGTAGTGGTCGAACAATGGAGAAAACACATATTTTTTGTGTAGAAACCACAATTTTTGCAAAGTAACTCAATATGATCTTATTGATTCTTCACAAAATTACATTCATCAATCCCAAAAATGACTTCCTAAACCTTTTTTAAGACTCTCCCCCACACAAAACAACTGACCAACTCCCAATAACTGACTTACAAACTAAGTTACCTATTCGGGTTCGAGGGTTCAGTTCGCCAGTTCAACTAAACTTTTTTTGGGGGTGGTTTGGCTTGTTAGTAAAAAAAGAATGTAAAAATAAAATATATATATATATGCAACATAGAAGCATGAAATAGGATTATAATATTACATAACATCATATAAACAACAAAACCACCATAAACTTGAATGTCATTTAAAACATGCATGATAAATATTCATCGTTGAAACTTGAATTGTGGTAGCTTGGTATACAGAGTCTATTGATGTCAAAGTTCAATTTGTATGATTTTGAAAAAAGAAGCCAATTGAGGAGAGTTATTAGCATTCTTTAGAAATCATAAGAATTTATTTAGTACACTAGCCATTTTGATGTCTTCTTGCAATCTCAAATGCTAAATCTATGAAGAAGTTAACTTTGCTGCCCACTAGTTTCCATTAAAAAGAAAGCAACAAGCTATGGTCTCATGGCTTTTTTTCACACAAAAATCAGTGTTGGAGTTTAGTTGGAGGCTGAAAAACTACTTGTAACTATATAAATAAATCTTGTTCTACAACTCGTATGACCTAACCGACTGTTCCATCACGCCTGGATGGTTACATTTAGGTTAGGTATGGTCCCCTTTCACACCCAAATCAGCCGAAGCAGTTCGAGCTACATTCAATCAACGAAATCCCTTAAGAGTCCAAAGTGCAAAAGGGCAACAATATTTGATGGATTGTTTCTCGGAAACTGTGATGCCTACAAAATTTTTGTTTGAGGCTATGGGATTGTGTTGGGCCCCTCTATAATAATTTCTCTTGTTTTTTGCTATCTCAGAGGCGTTTTCCCATGGTGGCAAGTTTTCAACTAAGGGAAAAGTTGTTAGATGCAAGCAGTGTAAAGTTGCAAAGTGGTGCAACTTTCATTCAGCAACTCGTACAACCAAATAGACTATTCCAACACGTCTGGATGGGTATGTTTACGCTACGGATGGTCCTCTTTTTCACCCAAATACGCTGAATCACTCTGAGCTACATTGGATCGACGATTTCCCTTCAGAGTCCAAAGTGCTAAAAGGAAACAATCTTTGAAGGGCTATTTCCCAGAAACCGTGACATTTACAGACTCTCTATTTCAGGCTATGGGATTGTGTTTGGCCCATCTACAATAACCTCTCTCATTTTTTGCTATCTCAGAGGCGTTTTCCTATGGTGGAAAGTTTTCAGCTGAGGGAAAAGTTGTTAGATGCAAGTAGTGTAAAGTTGCAAAGTGGTGCAACTTTCATTCAACAACTTGTACGACCAAACGAACTATTCCAACACATCCGGATGGGTACGTTTACGCTAGGGATGGTCCTCTTTTGCACCCAAATACCCAAATCACTTTGAGCTACATTGGACCGATGATTTCCCTTAAGAGTCCAAAGTGCTAAAATGCCATACCATCTATTGTACAATTTTTAGTTGGATGGTATGGCCATGGTAGATTTTATTAGGACTATATAAGGTGACTATGTGAGTTTAGAGAGTTGGAAACATCTATACTTGAGTTGGTGAGTTGCCATGCATGGCAAAAATGAGTGAAATTAGGTGAAAAATGGTGGTTACAACTTGCTAATGTCAATGAAACGTGGGGTAGCAAGATTTAAAGTTGGATCAAGCTTTTGGGGTAGCTTGATGAATTTATAGGGTGTGGAAAGGTTGGAAAC
>VDFB02170245.1:0-33803 GCA_007258455.2 Sequoia sempervirens | reverse complement strand
TTTCTATATTTTTAATTATATCCTTCAATGTGTTTGACATCTTGAATAATCGAGGGATTCTCTTATAAACTTCATAAATTCCCTTTAATTGCTGCAATTTTTCACCAATTAATTCTTCAATTGATGGCTATGGAGGTGGTGGAGCGTTTGGCATTTGTGCATTTTCATTCTCAGCTGGTGGATCATTTGGAATTTATGCATTTTCATTCTTAGCAGCCATAATGCCTGATTAAAGTTAAAAACTAATTAATCTAATTGAAATTAGACAATATAAATGAAAATATTGTAAAAATGCCCTAGTTTTTAAAAAAAATCCAAAATAAACCCTACTTTTTAACAAAAATCTATAAGATTCTCTAATTTTTAATACAAATACATAAACACTATTTTTAAATCAAAATCCATAAAAAACATTCATATTTAATCAAAATCCATTCTAAACTCAATTTTTTCATAAAATTCAATCAAAAACCCTATTTTGAAAAAAAAAATCCATAAAAAACTATCTGAAATTATACAAATCTAATTCAAAATTCGATCAAAGCAAAGAAAAATCTAAAATCTAACCTTTTCAAAATGGATATCTGCTAAATCGGATATCTGATATGTGGAGAACCTCCTCACTATGTGCCTGCGGCTTGTTTCTGAATGTGAAATGATTTTAACAGGCCCGAATTATGTATATATATATTTGCCTCAAATCAGATATCTGATTTGGATCGGATATCCGATATGGAGATCTTGGTTTGGGCATTGCTTTGGAGGTGTGCACTGACACCCAAGCTACAAAAAAGTCAACTCAACATTTTCACATTTTTGGGTTGATGAAAAATGTAATTTTTTCACCATTGCCACTTTTTGGCCCATCATGATCCTGCACATACCCTTGTATGTATCATTACTACTAAAATTTCATGAAGGCTTCTCATGGATCTATATTTTACCCAAACTATCTCAGAAATGCATTCCCCAAATTGACCCATGAATGTATGGAATTTATTGAGATACAAGTATACCACTCACATGTTGCATCCTAAAACATCTTAACAGATAATTGGAAAGAAAAACCCTTATGATTATTCTTATTTTTTATTATCAAATATTTACAAATATTGATGTGTTCAAAATCATTTTGTCCAACATTAGGGGAAATGATGAGTAGCCAATTGCATGCATTCATGAGGATTTGGTGAGAAACCCCAAGTGTACACACTAGGCTTTCCATTAAGATGAAATTACCCATATGTTATCCAATGTACACTAAATATATGTAAATGGAAAAACTTCATTTCTAATTAAGTTTTTAGCACAATAAAAAAATGTTTGTACATGCATTTATGTTGAAATATTTAGTTTCTAAAGTTTTATAATGTTTTTGTACTCTAAGGATTATAAATTGTTTAAAGGGTAAATAAGATATTTACCATGCTTAAGTTTACTTAGGCATGATTATGCATTTAATCTCTCAGGTAGTTTTGTTTCCCATTTGGGGAAGTTTTATACTCATTGCTCTTTTCTTTCCTTTAAAAGGTTGTACCATTATGTAATTTAATCATCTCAATTTATTCACTCTTTCTTGGTGAAATAGTTGTGCTTCTCTCGTGTATTGTGAAGGTGTTTTTGTTACAAATGGTGCTCTTGGGAGGTGGTTGACACCAACATGGTATCAGAGCCAATCATTTTTCTCTCCTTCCTAAGAGTTTTGATCAAAGTGTTTGAGATTGTTTATTTGCTTGACATCTGAGATTTTTCAAATTCCAAAATTGCCTCATTTGCCTCATTTATTATTTTTCTGAAAATAATTTCATTTTTGTATTTGCTAGTTGCGAATTTTTTGAAGTCCTGAGGAGCATTTTTAGAGGGCACGATTTGCAAATTGGAGGTTGTGAATTTGATAGAACGATTTGACAATAACGTTTTCTTTCTCTTTTTCTGAAAGGGTTGATTTTCTGTTGAGAGGCCCGATTTTCTTTTGCTGTGCTACAACAATTTTCTTTCTGAGATGTGTTGTCTTTTTTCTTTGTTTGTAATAACAACATATCATTAACAACCTCGATTATGTGTTGATAGAAGTGTATAAAATTGTTGTATACAAGCAGTTAAGAGGGGTGGGGGTTATGTTTTGCATCAAATTCATGATTTTCTTTCTACATTCAAATTTGTTTCTTGTTGCTTTTTCCATAGGTGTTGTTGGTTGGGTGTGATTTACACCTGAGGGGAGTTGTCGTTTTTGTTTGGAAGCCATAGTTCCAATTAAAGACTTCATTTTTTTTAAGCCCCTCTTTTCCCTACCGTGACTTGCAATGGAGGATTGGCATAAATTTTTTATTTTGTGGACTTCCATTTGGTGCTTGAAATATATTAAGGCATTCTCTAGGTATTCAGAACGGTGACAAGAGGGACCTATTTGGAGGCACTAATCTGATCAAGAAACCTCCATACCTACTATTTTGGAGGCTCGTTTCTTCACAGAAGATATACACTTTTTGAAATTCTATATTTTATAAATTTCTCTCCCAAATATTTCAATTTAGGGCTTTTCAAGTTGCACAGTGAAGTGGGTCCATATTCTTTTGAAGTTGTTGCTAAAATCATTATCCTAAATTGGCAACGTGGAGGATCTTTATGCTATTTTAATAACATTGCACTGCAATTGATTTTTGTGAGAAAGTCTCACAAGAGCCTATCTTGTTTGTTTGGTTGGAGGATTTTGCTTGGTGTCAACATGGAGATCAAGAAATGGGTTGCATTGAACTTTGTTGCAAATTAGGTTTAATTCTTTTTTGGAAGTTTTTATACTTGTGAAAGCACTATCTTTGCAATTTTGAAGAATTGTTAAGTTATAATGGTTTCTTTGGAGAAAGGGAATTTTAGACAATGGAGTGATGTTGTTCTCACCCAACTTAGCAAGGAGAATCTGTTGCCATATTTGTATAATGAAGTTCATGTTCCAGACACATGTAGTAGGTATATGATTTGGAAAGGATTTAGGGCTAGAGTCTATGGAGATATTTTTGAGCATATCAATGATGAGGACCTTTTGGGTTCACTTTGTTATTTTGAGAGCCCTTATGCTCTTTGGACTTACCTTCGAGAATCATATGGAGATCTGATACTCTTCCATCTCTCGATGACCCTCCTAATACCAATGTGTCTCTTTGTTCTTCAAAGAAGATAGACCATGCTTGTGATCCTTTAGATGTTGTTGATACTTTAGATGAGGTTGTGGTTGTTTAATAGGTTGCTGATTCTTTTTCAGAGATAGTTGATCCACCTTCATTAAGTACTTCCATCATTCCTGAACATCAGGATTATGATTGTCTTCCTGATTGGGATTCCTATTTGTTGGACATTGGTTCCTTGTTTGTGGAGTCTCACATTTTAGATTTGGAGGACACATTTGAGGGGTAATATCTCCTCTTTGATGACATTTTTGCACAACTATTGTCAATCCATCTCAGTCTTTGGAGAATGATCAGAATTAGTTTCTAGTGGTACCTTTTTTTTCACCTTCTATTGTGATTGAGCATGTTCTTGATCGGTTCATAGCATCATCTTCCAAGGTCTTGGCAACACATGAGTATATTTCAAAGACATCATCATACATTTTCATGCTTCTTTATTTCAATTCCTATCTAGATTAGGAAGCATTCCTGCATTTGTACTTAGTTTTGTTTCTTCCAAAAGGGAGACAAGTTGTTTATCGACATTGGATCATGTTTTGTCTTCAGGCATTTACCATTTCTGTAGGTGATTACACTTGTATGGGGGATACAAAGTTTCTCTCCTTCCCTCTTGTGGGGGGGGGCCATTAATTGTATATACATGATGTATGTAGTCCTTGCGGGGTGTGATTGAGTCCTCCATCCATGCATCATTTTTGTTTTCTTTTATCTCTTTTGGAGAGGATTTTTTTTCCACTAGGTTTTTCTCCTTTTCTCCAGTTGTGAGAGATTTATTTTTGTAGTTGTAAATGGGTACCTAACATGGTTGTGTAGTCGGAACCCATATTACATCTTCATTTTTCATAATAATCTCCCTAAGTTGTACTTAAGGGGGGGGGTGTTAGGGTAAATAGGATATTTACCATGCTTAAGTTTATTTAGGCATGATTATGCATTTAATCTCTCTGGTAGTTTTGTTTCTTGTATCAAAAATTTTTATGCCAGTTGCTCTTTTCTTTCCTTTAAAAGGTTGTCACCATTATGTAATTTAATCATCTCAATTTATTCACTCTTTCTTGGTGAAATAGTTTTTCTTCTCTCGTGTATTGTGAAGATGTTTTTGTTGTAGATGGTGCTCTTGGGAGGTGGTTGACACCAACATAAATTATAGAAATTTTGAAGGTAATTTGAACATTTAGAACAAAAATTTATATATGTGAACAATGGAATAATATTCCAATTTGGTTCCCTTCTTCTAGAGTCATTTGTATTGGTGTGGGTTTAGAAATTCCAACATTCCTACAAGTTTGATACACCATAGGTTGGAATTGTAAAAGTCCTCCTACTTGGAATGTGGCTAGCCCAAAGTCTTTGTTGGTTACTTTTGTAAGGTTACCAAAATTCTTTAATTGAAGAGCACAACTAGTTTACCAAAATTCTTCAATTGAAGAGTACAACTAGTTAGTTCAATGGACTACATAATATATGGGTATGTGCAGGATCATCATGGAAAAAACAAGCTCTTAAGTGGCAAAAAATTCAAAACAAATAGAGTTAGGCAACTTGACGTAAAAATTTGAATAAGTTATCTATATTATTTCAAAAATGTGTAAAAATAGAATCTATAGCAAATTGAATGTAGTTTCTAAACTACTAGGTTTGTTTAAAAAAAAATCTATTTAGTGAAAATTTGAAATTTCAATGCACTAGTACTTAAATTTTAGGGAAATAATAAGAAGTAGGTGTCTGTTTGACCACCCTAACCACAATAAAATGATAAAAAAAATTATAATATTTTAGATATAAGTAGAGGACTCATGTTTCGATGTGATGCATATTTTTTATAATTTTTTTCTAAGTAAATAATTAATTATGATTTTTTTATTACAACTTTTAAAAATTATAAAAAATAGTATGTCTGACCACCTTAACTTGGTCAAAAATTCATGAAATTCATTTTTTCTTTTTTTAATCCTATAGTATGCAAAGCATGGAATGTGACACATGTTTTAGATTCAAAAAAATGTGATACCATTTGAAAGCTATAGATTTTTTTCGATCAGCCTATCAATCAGGACATTAGTCATAATTCAAATAGAAAATGAATAATAATTACTTATTAAATTCATAGTAAAGCATAATTTATATTGGTGGAAAGTTGAGAATCTCCTTTAAAAACTCTTTTTCATTTCAACATTTTTTGGTAAAAAAAAAGTCCTCAGTCACATACCCATCATATTGCCACTTTTTAGCCCATCAAGATCCTGCACATACCCATATCTAGAATCATTTGTTATGAGAAAAGGGTCTACTTTGTATAAATAAACCACTATTAGCTAGCATAAAATCTCTATTTCACTTTTGAACATGTTCATGATTTTTATTTTATTTTGTTAGACTTCCTACAAGTGATTATCAACATGAATTATGGATTAAAAAGTGATTAAAATCTTTCAAACAACAATGTTTCCTTCAAAATAAAAATTTTATGAGGTGAAATATAAAAGGTCATTCACAAAAATAAATTCTAATTTTCAATAATTTAGTTATATTTCTAGGGCAATTAAGGATATGTTTAAATTTTCACCATATGAAAGACAAGAAAAGAAAGAAAAGATTTATTCCATGATGTGTAAATAAAATTTTTCATAAGATCCTAGAAGTATCCCTAAGATATCATCAATATAGAAAAACATAAAAAAGAATATGGGAGAAGGAAAGGGTTAAAGAGAAAAGGAAAAGGGAAACCTAACTTTTCTTCAATCCTCCCACACACCATTTGTTGAATGTTCAAACTCAATCCTTGCCAAACTCATTACCCACAATCCAAATATGAGATAGTGTGATCTTCAAAGGAACTAAAAATTACATGTGCATGTTTTTAAGTATGAATAGGTACGTTGGATGTGGAAGAGAAATAATCATTCCCTCAAAAAATTAAAAAAGATAAAATATAATAGAATGTGAAAAGTCATTTTGACTTGTTCTTCACATGTGAGCAGGTGAAAATATGTGGTAGAAAATGAGTAGCAAACAAAAGAGTGCAAATAACAACTATAAACACCTTACACCTCAAGATTGACCTAGTTGGATTCAAAAACAAAGTAAAGATAACAAATGGAGTTGATTCACCTTATCTTGAATTGATCATTTGGTTGGCCCTTGATTTTTGATGTTGTCTATGCTCCTTGGATGGAAAAAGATGCAAGTGTAGGATGCAAGAACGATGGAAAATAGGTGAGAATGAATGCAAATGCAAGTATTTTGGCTAAGTATGGCTCAAATAAAAAATTTACAAGAGTTTGGCTAGCACAATGATCTCCTCCTTAAAATGGGAGAAAAGAGGGGGTATTTATAGAGAATTTTGGATTCTCTAGAGAAATGGACGGTTAAAATTAAACCAACATGGCCAAGATGTAGGGATATGGTGAGTTGAGAACTCACAAGCCCTCACATCTTGACATGTGGCATGTGAAGTGGCTTGAAAAATATGATCTGTAAATAAGTTGGAAGGAGAGTTCATGACATGGAGGTACTACATAGTACCTTGGGATTTGGACAAGATCTCCTCATAAAGGAGGTCTTTGTCCCCATGTGGGTGAGAGGACATGTGAAGAATTAAAAATTCCTCAAATATCCACATGAGAATGAGAGAAAGAATTTAAAATTCTTTGAAATGCATTGGGGGATTAAATGTGAATTAAAAATTCACATGGGGAAAGGGGTGCCTTCTCCAAAAGGAGAAAACATTTAATAGGGTTGACTTATGACACATTCCATAAATGACATGGAGATTAGGTTGAGCTAACTAAGTGATTAAGGTTGTGCAAGTACCTAATTAGACAAATTAATGACATATTAGAGGCAAGTGGGAGATTAGGAAGAGTTCACATGTGGCTTGATGTGACAAGTCAAAAATCACATGGGGAAGAGAAAGGAATTTAAAAAAGAATTAAAATTTCCTTGAGAGGTTGATTAGGCTAGTTAATGAAGGATTAGAGGAGGAGTTGCATTAGCTAAGAGGGATTGAGTAGCCAACTTGCAAAAGTTGGAGGATGTAACACATCCTAATCAAGAATTAAGCATGTACACATCCCTAATGAAGTGAGATTAGAATAATTAGAATCGAAAGGGATGTGACATGTGAGGAATTAAATAAATGTCATATTTATTTAATTCATTTGATGAAAGGAGGATTAAAGAGATAAAAGGTATTTATTTATTAATTAAATACCTTAGGAGTTGGAAAAATTAAGGATATTAATTAAATATGCCAATATTACTTAATTGAAATGCAAAATAAAGGGGATGCTTAGATGAAGGGATAAATTTTTGACTGATAAATTAAGTGTCCAAATTTAGGTGTCTACATTTTACCCCTCTTTGAGATGGTATTCACAGTAGCATCATTTCAAAGAATATTAAAACAGAACCTAGAAGAGATGGTTAAGATTGAGGAAAGATGCTGATCATTCAAAGGAGTGACTCTGAAGGAGGAAAAATGATGAAAATTAGGGATGAAGGATGCCTCAAAGAGGACATGTGGGTTCAAGAGAACAGGTGTGCTCTTGGGAAATGAAGATGATGCAAAGGGTATATGAAAGATGATACAAAGGTATATGAGGAAGATGATTTGAAGTGATGGGTAAGAAAGGATGAAAAGGTGGCAGGAGATTGGGAGGGGAGAGTGATGAAGGATGAATGGATGGGGGGGATTTTGAGAGATGGGAGGATGGAGATGAAATGAAATCCAAATGCAATTTTCCATCTTTAGGAGCACTAATTTTTGCTATAGCATAAGACAAAGATGCCAAGGTATAAAGAACCAAGGTCGATTCATGTTGAATGCATAAAACACACACATCAAACAAGAAGGCTATCCTAACACCCCAAAGTCACGATGACCTTGGTCAAGCCATGTATTGGGATAACCACAAGCACACAAGGATGCCCCAGCGTAACACAAGACCTCAAGGATCTTGGTCGGTACTACGTAGGACAACCAAGAAGAAAACACCAAAGAAAAGATCAAGATATGCCCCTATGTTGACTAGTCAAAGCACACCATGATATGATGGATCAAGGCAACCATGACAAGTGATGATAGGGAGCTCAAATGATAAACAAAAGCCAGAAGCATCAAAAGATTGCAATCAATTTCAAACATCGCCCTTACATAGGATCAAGGGATGGATACAGGATTGATAAGTCTAATGGAAGGATGCATCCTGTTGAGACCAATGATGGATACTAAACTGAAAGATCAATATGATGCAGGATATTCAAAACCGATTGGATCTGATGATACAAGTGGATCTTGTTTGTTAAGAACCAACTAGATAAGGGCATAGCTTGACAACATGACATAAGAGACATGACACAAGATAGGAGAGATTGACATCCTAGTGACCTAGAACAGGGCGTCGGCGATTAGCCTTACCTACGTGAAAGCGCAAAGCCCTCATAGTTTGATGAAAGGATGATGACAGACCATGATGGAGACTTCAATGGATGATGAAGATAGGATGGAGAAAAGGAGAAAAGTGGAAAATGAAGATCGATGATAGATGATAAAGGATCCCCAGGAGCAAATCAAATGATCGACCTTTCCTATGTGAAAGTATAGGAGACAGCGTAGTTTTACAAAGGACCAAAGATAAGCGATGGATAAAGGATGATGGGAATAACCCTAGATAAGGGGATAAAATGAGTTGGACCGACACAATGGGGCCGGGATAGACACATTAGGTGGATCGAAAGAATGAGTGACTACACAAGCTTAGGGATGGGATAGTTATCCAAATCCCAGCAAAAGGAGGGAGAATGGAAGTGGGAGGAACCAAGATGAATAGATGAATGATGAGAAGGATAGGGAGATTAAAAGGTATTAGCCAAAGAAGTAGAAGTGATGTGATAAGATAGATGGCATTGGGTTGCATGGGGAGTAGCCTATGGCTAGAGACCAAGTACAAGGGATTATGAGATGGGATGAGGGTAGAGGAGATGAGGATCGGGAGATGAAAAGGATTGGTTGGATTGATGGATAGGAAGATAAGGATTTGGATGAGGAAAAGGTGGCTAGATGGATAGATGAAAAGGGATGCGATGATGGAAGGATAGGAAGATAAGGATGGGGAGATGGATATAAGGATTGTTTGGAGGGATAAAAGATAAGGATGGGGAGATGGATATAAAGATAAGGAGATGAGGATAGAGAGATGGAAGGGATTGCTCAAATGGAATGAATAATGTCTCCAAGGACTAGCTATATCACAAAAGGAGGGCTAGTGCCCCCCCACTCTAGATATGTCTCGTAATGCTTGAGGGAGGCATGAAGGATGCAATAGAAGGATAGGAAAATAAAGGTAGAGATGGATGTAGGATGCATGGATAAGGAAGGGAGATTGAGAGCATGGTGGTGGATAAGAAAGGTAGATGAGTGCAAAATGAGGGGATTAGGATAGAGGAGGTGCAGATGAAGGGAATGTATGCTAAGAGGTATCCAAAGCATGTTTATATGTTTGCCCCTATCGTTATCAAGATCACAAGGAGGATGGAAGGATTGGGATAAATGAGATATGCCAAGCAAGATGTGTAAGATAGGTAGGATGGAGGGGATGAATGAAAAGGATGTATAGGAGGAAGATGGAGTTGCATAAATTTTGGGAAGCATAGCGAGGAGCTTATAAGCAGGATGGAGGAATACATATCAAGAAGTTTCCCCCAAGTGCAGATGGGGATTTACGCATGATGCCCATTTGCCAAGTTTTCATCATGGTACTTATCTAAGGCGCTTGTTTTCCAAGTTTTCACCATTGGACGAATTATTTCTCTTTACTATTTTATTTTTGGATTTTTTGGATTTTTGGATTGTATACGGAAGGAGATGGATAAGGATAGGGAGGCGAATTATAAGTGGATTGAGAAGACATGACATAAGGATATGGATAAAGGACTCAAGTATCAAGTTCTATATGAGGTATTAAGAGCCCATGTTCGAACTGACTATTGGATGTTGGTACAACCTTATTAGGAGAAATGGATTATGCAAGAGGATATTGAATTAGAGGGATTTGATGGGGAAGATATGCAGGATAATGGATGCGATGCTGGAAATGGTGTGGATGGAATGATAGGGTGGGTGTGTGATGAGGTGGTGAGTTTAGGACCAACATTGGAACATACAGTGATGGATGTGAAATGATAAGAGGATTAATGGATGGAGAATGCAGGGATAATGGAGGAGATGGGATAGTGGATTTCAAGACGTAAGGACCCAAAACAGTTTTAGGAGATGGAGGAAGTGTATGATTGGCTTTTGGATTAGCAACTTTGGATGTTCTTGTAGATTTTTCATTTGATGGCATTGCATCTTTTTTCTTTGGGATCCACATGGTTTTGATCTTTTCTTTGGTGGACCTTTACGAGCTATAGATTTGATTTTGATTTTGGATTTTATTTTTCTTTTCTTCAACATGTCATTTAGGTTCATGTGGATCTTAAGATTTAGGCACTTTTGCTTTGGCATCCAAAGTGCTTTTACTAGCAATGGGATGGGTGTGAGGAGATGGATGATGTGGCGCGATGGAGGTAGGATTATGAGGATTACGTGTAGATGGAGAATGTGTACATATGTGCCTTTGTTGATCTTAATTAGGGGACATGTGAGAGGGATGTTTATGATGGATGACATGGATAGGTGTTGGATGGATGAAATGATGAGATGGAGGGGGTGATCTTTGGATATACGGACCCAAAGTAGACAGAGTGGGTGGAGGGACATAAGAACCCAAGATGGATGGAGTAGATGAAGGATGGGCGATGGTGGATGGAGGGATGTAAGGACCCAAAATGGATGGAGCAGATGAAGGAGGAATATGGATGGTTGTTTTGAGGTGATATGATGAAGGAGGTGGGATGGCAACATATGATCTGGTGGAGTGATGGGAAGAGCCGATATTTATTTTGGAAGAGGCTCATTGAGGACGTCTAGAGGTTGTACCAACATCTTTAAATTGTGAGTCTTGGGGAATAGGTCAAAGACCTTGCATGCAGATTTGTTCTTTGACTTGGATGGGCTCTAAAATACCTTGCTCATGAATGCTTAGACCTTTTCCTTGATAGTTCATTTTCTAGAGCATGCAATCCATGATAGCATTTATGTTATTCTGAAAACATGATGTGAGTCCATTATTATGTGGAGGATGATGGGTGGTATATACACTGTGTTTTTCTTCTGCAAGGAGGCCACCATGGAAGAATGTGAGAGTACCAAGGGGATATGCAAGTGATGTGGGGATAGCAGTTTTAGGCGACAATGGGGGATCATGAGAGGGAGATGATGGGGTAGCAACATTTGGATGGGTGGTATCAGGAAAGGGATTAGGGGATATGATAGAATCTGGATGTGTGGTAGTGGGCTCATGCGATGGAGATGGAGGTGGAGTGGTGGAATCTTGAATGACAAGGGGATCATGGGATGGAATGGGTAGGGGACTACAATCTTGAGGTGGACTGGATGGGATGGTAGGATCTTGATCTGGAGAAGGGGATATGTTTGCATACTTTGGATCAAGCTCTTGGCATGATAATGGAATGTGGTGGGACTCTTTAAGTGGGGAAGATGGAGGATAGAAGTTAAAACATTCATGGGAATGGATGGGTTCAGCGACTCTCGAGTAGGAGGTGGAGTGTTCAATGGATTAGGTAGATGTGATGGTAGGGAGATGGGGGGAGCTCGGTGGTTAGAGGGGTGTGGCTGACAGTTTGAGTGGTGCCAGGGTGGGTATCATCAATGATAGGTGTTGAGGGGAGAAAGAGAGTCTTGTCAATAATGGCGTGGATGATGATGGGTTGGGATGGCATAATTCCACAACTTCAAGATCTTGGTGAGTGGGGAGATGTCTTCTTTGTTGCAAGTCCTTGGAGAGACACGGGGTGTGAGAAACTTGAATACTCTAGGCTGGATGGTGTGGTAGGAGTGGATGAAGGTTTATGGATTAGTGGGGATTAGGACTAGGGATTGGTGCGCTAGGATTAGATAGGGGAAATGGATTGGATGCAAGACTGGGAATAGATGGGGGATTAGGTGAAGGGTTAAGATAGAGGTATTGGCATGGTGAATTAGGACACAAGGGATGCGGTGGTGGTGTAGTAGGGTATTGGGATGGTGGATTGGGGATGGGAGAAGATTAAGATGAGGGGAAATGTGGATGTGGATTAGGATAGGTTGTTGTGGATGTTGGATTAGAAGGATAGGAAGGTGTGTGAATGTAGGATTGGGGTGAAGATGGGTGGTATGGAATATTAGGGTAGTGGGTATATGTAGATGAGGATTGAGATAGGAGGGATGTGGATTGGGGATTAGGATAGGGGTATTGTGATGGAAGACTAGGATAAGAGGATGATGTAGATGAAGGATATGATGGATATGATGGGTATCCCTTGTCATAGGTAGCATAGGGAACATGATTAGGAATGGATGAAGACATAAGATAGCTTCGAGAAGGGGTGATTGGATTTTGGAAGCGGTGGGGGAAAGCACTGCTGTGGTAGTGTCAAGGGGATCTATGTCACATTCTTCTTGATCGACAAGAATTTTGTTATCGTTGTCGATGTAATTAGGGTTTCCCTTGACTACTATTGATGGAGGATAAGGATTCATGATAATGAAAGGATAAAGAGGATGGATCAAAGATTATGGATGGGGAAGGACTAAAGCTCAAATCAAGATTTAGGTCAGGCTTCAGTTAGGATGATGGGATGATCACGATGGGATTTGATTCTGATGATCGAATTTGATTACCAAAGGATGACTATGACACCGAATCTACTTCAAGATGGAAGTAGATTGATTGGGTCGAAAGTGATTGGATAGGATTGGATCGATCAATGATTGATAAGATCGAATGATGGATTGGATATGATGATGAAAGGGATTGGAAAACCCTATTCAAAGATTACCCTAGGTGACTTAGAATACTGATTGATCGGATTAAAGGATAAATGGACGATTGCAACACCGAATCCACTTTGAGATTGAAAATGGATTGATTGGGATGATGATGATGATTAACTTAGGATGGATGAAAATCCTAAGTAGATATTGATGATAACAATTAGATCAGACACTTAGGTCAATTTGGATAATAACCTGAGGTGAAGTTCAAGGGATTTGGATGGGGAGAACGATGATTTGATTAGGGAAATGGATGATAGAAATGGATGAACAAATACTCAAAACAAATTAAAAGATTGGCCAAAACGGATGAATGATGACTACTTGGAGCGAGTAAATAAAATGCTAAGAATAGATGAATGACTCTCGGAAGCGAGAAGGCGAAAGCTCAAAATGAATGATAAGATTACTGAAATGGGTAGATGATTGATCAAAATGGGTAAGACAAAGGGGTTGAAATGATAAAGTTTTTAGGATAGATAAGTCTGAGAATAAATTAACGAGGATGATCAGAAGGATGAATGACTTCAAAATTAGTAACGAAACGCGGAGGAATGGGCGGTCTTGGAATAAGAAGGCGAAGGTTTAGGAAAGGTAAGTGCGAACGGAGTAGCGATTGTCGAGGGATTGAGGCGAAGTTGAGAAGTTGAAGGGTTTTCAAATGGATGAATGTTTACCGGAATGGAAGTAAACAATTGGGAATGACTGAACAAAGTTGAAATGATAAAGTGTAGAAATGGATAGATAGTTTTTCGACGAGTAAAATTGGAACGGCGAATAAAGTTTGAAATAATCGAAGGTGTAAATGGATGGAAGCAAGTAAAATGGATGATGAAATAGTGAATAAGAAGTTTGAAATGATAGATGAAGGTTTGAAATAAGATGAATTTTTACCTTGGAACAAGTAAATGAATGATTGGAAAAGAGGGACCAAATGTTCATGTGGATGGATGAAAGGTTGAAATGAGTAGTAGTTTATACGAATGAATGAGCGAATGCTCAGATTGGGAGAATGACTCTCGGAATGGATGAAAGGATGAATAGGAAAATTTTGAAGAAGTTGGAGGGAGGGATCTTAAGATTTGTTTTGATATCTAAAGATCTTGACTGCAGATGGATTAAAGCTTAAATTAGGATTTTGGTTAAGCTCATATTGGGATTAGATTAAAGCTCATATTAGGATTGGATTGAAGCCTAGAATGATTGGAGGATGTGATGGGCTTGATTCTACACCAAGTTCTGGGGTTTAAAGGATGTAAGGTGTTGACAATCAAATTTTTCCAGATTTGGCAATTTTGAAAAATTGTCAAATTTTACCATTTTAGAAAAACTTCATGGACATACTTTTGAGAGTCCAATTTTTTCCCAAAAAATACCCAAAAATAATATAGGATGAATTTCCAACTAACATTCCAAATTTGAGACATGCATTCCAAGTTATTAACGAAAATGATTTTTCAAAAACTAAAAAAAAAAACACTAAATTATGATTTGGAGGGTCAAGATGAAAATTTGAGGCCCTAAAAATGTGGCAAAATGGGGTCCAACTTCTAGTTGGGAATTCACATGCCACCTCATAACGCAACCACCCATAAAATTTCAGCTCAAATGAACACCCGAGTCAAAAGTTATGGCCTTCGAAAGTTTCGACATAAAAATCAAAATTCTCGAAACGAAGTCTAGGTGATTGGGATGGATGATTTGATGATGGAAATGTACTTTAAGGATGTTCTAAGTAGCACTTATATGATTTTGGTGATGAAACGATGACTTATGAAAAAGTGTTGATGACAGGCAAATGGGTGCTCGGAATGACTAAACGGAGGGTGGAATGATGAAACAGATGATAAAACTAACTGGTCAAGGGCCAGGTCCTCCCCTGGGATGGGTTAGGTCCGCCCCTGGAGGGAAATTCTATTTGTGGAGGGGAAGTCCACCTGTCAGGAAGCCAGGTCCGCCTGTCGAGAGGGCAGGTCTTCCTATCGAGAGGGTAGGTCCGCTTGTCGGACAAAAGTTGGCCAAAATTGGCTAAAACAAGCTTAAAAGGGCTAGTTCAAAGGTCAAGTCCACCCTTGGAGAGTAGGTCCGCCTGTCGGGAGGGCAATTCTGCCTGTCGGGAGGGGAGATCTGCCTATTGGGAAAAAGTTGGTCAAAATTGGCTAAAATAGGCTTAAAAGGGTTGGTTCAAAGGTCAGGTCTACCCTTGGATGGGTTAGGTCTGCCCCTGGAATAGATTAGGTCCGCCCCTATATAGGTTTAAACTTAATTTTTGAAGAGATGACTAAGGAAAAGGACCCAAAACACAACAAGCATCAATCAAAAGAATACGGCTAAGTCAACCAAATAGGAAATTACTGATTTTGCACAAAGAAGACAATTCAGACAACACGATCCTAAGACTAGTAGAAGGGGTATGGTTGACAAAGTCCTCTATTCTAAGATGAACATGGTTGCTAAGGAGTCCTCGATATACACTTGGTACATGAGGCCCAAACCATGAACATCAACTCGTTACAAGCATGAGTCGAGAACCTTAGCGAGATACTAGAGGCTCAGACCAACTCTTCATGTTATCCCGATGCTTCGCCAATTACAACATGGTTGGATTGAGGTACAAATTTCGCTCTCCCCCCTTTATATACCCCATCGATATGCATGGTTGGGATTGTCTCTTGGGGTGATGAAATCCCCAAGCAGGTCCCCTAATAAAAGAAGAAAAGGAAGACACAAATACTTGGTAAGCTACGATTTCTCATAGCCCAGGATCGCCAAATGGTGCAACGGGATTGGATACATCAAATAGCTTACCAAAAAGCATGAAAAACAAGATTAATTTACACCCCTAGTTAAACTATGTGCCTAAGTTATGCAAAACGACAAGTAGCAATTGATAAATAGATAACCCTGCAAGGAAAATTTGTTAGTTATTTTTCTCCTTGTTGCTTGCCAAATGTTGATTATATGCTTACAAAAATACAAACAAGACACGTTAGGAGGTCAAAAACACTTAAAATAGCCAAAAAAAAATCTTAAAACTTAATTTTGACTTTTTGAAAAAAGTTGTCTAGGGCGGGTCCGCCTGTCTAGAGGGCAGGTCCACCTGTCTATCAAGTCAGGTCTGCTTGTCTAGAGGTCAGGTCTACCGCTCTGTGAAAAATCTGTAGAAAATAAATTTCTAGAGTTTGTGGAGGGCAGGTCCGCCCATGGGCAAGGTCGGTTCCACCCCTGAAGGTCAAGTCCACCTATATGTCAAGTCAGGTCCACCTCTCTGTAACCTACACCTGTAGAAAGTGAAAAAAATAGCAAACGTTAAAGATACAAACCTGTTTTTGGGTCCCACCAGGTGTGCCAAAAATGTGAGTGGGTGAAAATATGTGTTATAAAATGAGCAACAAACAAAAGAGTGCAAACAACAACTATAAACACCTTACACCTCAAGATTGGCCTAGTTGGATTCAAAAACAAAGTAAAGATAACAAATAGAGTTGATTCACCTTATCTTGAATCGATCATTTGGTTGGCCCTTGATTTTTGATGTTGTCTATGCTCCTTGGATGGCAAAAGATGCAAGTGTAGGATGCAAGAAGGATGGAAAATAGGTGAGAATGAATGCAAATGCAAGTATTTTGGCTAAGTATGGCTCAAATAAAAAATTTGCAAGAGTTTGGCTAGCATAATGATCTCCTCCTTAAAATGAAAGAAAAAAGGGGGTATTTATAGAGAATTTTGGATTCTCTAGAGAAATAGACGGTTGAAATTAAACCAACATGGCCAAGATGTAGGGCCATAGTGAGTTGAGAACTCATAAGCCCTCACATCTTGACATGTGGCATGTGAAGTGGCTTGAAAAAAATGATGTGTAAATGAGTTGGAAGGAGAGTTCATGACATGGAGGTACTACATAGTACCTTGGGATTTGGACAAGATCTCCTCATAAAGGAGGTCCTTGTCTCCATGTGGGTGAGAGAACATGTGAGGAATTAAAAATTCCTCAAATATCCACATGAGAATGAGAGAAAGAATTTAAAATTCTTTAAAATGCATTGGGGGATTAAATATGAATTAAAAATTCACATGGGAAAGAGGTGCTTTCTCCAAAAAGAGAAAGCATTTAATAGGGTTGACTTATGACACATTCCATAAATGACATGGAGACTAGGTTGAGTTAATTAAGTGATTAAGGTTGTGCAAGTACCTAATTAGACAAATTAATGACATATTAGAGGCAAGTGGGAGATTAGGAAGAGTTCACATGTGGCTTGATGTGACAAGTCAAAGATCACATGGGGAAGAGAAAAAGGAATTTAAAAAGGAATTAAAAAATTTCTTGAGAGGTTGATTAGGCTAGTTAATGAAGGATTAGAGGACGGTTAGGTGGCTAAGAGGGATTAGTGACCAACTTGCAAAAGTTGGAGGATGTGACACATCCTAATCAAGGATTAGGCATGTGCACATCCCTAATGATGAGATTAGAAGAATAATTAGGATTAAGAAAGGGATGTGGCATGTGAGGAATTCATTTGATGGAAAGAAGGATTAAAGAGATAAGGTATTTATTTATTAATTATGTAATACCTTAGGGATTTGGCAGAATTAAGGATATTAATTAAATAATAGCGATATTACTTAATTAATGCAAATAAGGGGATGCTTAGATGAAAGGGGATAAATTTGGATAAATTAAGTGTCCAAATTTAGGTGTGTACATTCACATTCTATTCCAATTATATTCTATTCAAAAATTGACTTGTAGATACATTTCACAAAACTAGTGTACAATTTTCAAGTAGCATGTAAGATCCTATCTCCTACAAATAGGTATCAACATTTTCCTCCTATCTCAACTCATTTGAAGAATAAGCAATTTATCCCTTATTTCTCCATTACTTTAGCTATTTGCATTCCTTATCCACAGTCTTTGTTAAATGCCAAATTCTACCATTGTTTTAACAATTCATATTCTTTGTCTGTAGTCTTCATTCTCAAATATCGATATTTCTTTACTTAGAATAACCAATATCCTACAATTAACAACAATGAAGCATTAAATTCAATAAAATAGAAATTAACATTAATTAAATTAAGTAACATCAATCAATAATAAAATTGATCAACTTAATTAACTCTTTTGTGTGACTTCTTCCTTATCATAATTGTAAGAATTGGTATAGAATGCTCTATACTATGCAATATTTTGCTGAAGATTGTAGCTATCCAAGATCTAGTAACTTCTATGAAAGCACAAGAGAGATCAGATATGAGAGAACAATTTTATTCTATCAAAGGATGCAAATGATAAATTACAATAGATTGAGATTATAAAGGGAACCCCTTGGTTATTTAGATTAAGGAGAGACATAGGATTGCATTAGTTTATAACATGTGTCTTAATTTTATGAATTAAGAGATAAAGTGATAAGCATTCTATGTGTACCCTAAGTAAGCTTAAGTAACTAGTGTGAATAGAACCTAGGTGATCAACTAGCTAGATAAAACATCCCATTCACACCAATAGTAATGGATAATTTCAAGACATTTTGCATGGACAATGCCCTAGGTTGTGTCTCAATGTAATTCATTTCCCCTTATAAATTTCTGCATAGTTTGTTCATCCATATGAGAGCTTGATTTGATATTATTTTATCATCACCTTTCAAATCACTAAATTCCTCAGTTTCACCTTCCAAGACAAGTATAGATTATTTAATACATTCATTTTTTTTACATATTATCCTACTTTAACTCCAATTCATTTCATTAGTTGAACATGAATTCAATTTTGTAAATTAGTCTACTCATTTGCTACACTTTTAATTCTAAAACTTTTCTCCAATTATAAATCTTCAAGAACAGAGTTGTCATATACATTCTTAATTTTCTCAAGAGAAAATTTTTTAAGTACAACAACATTCTTCTTATTAGATTTTGTTCAACATGAAGTTCGTTAAGAGAACTATAAATTCATTGGAAAGGCTTCCTTGTAATGAAGTACATTTGAGAGATCTTCAAAAATGGGTTGTTCTCAAAGATGTTGTGAATGATATTAATTAAAAAATGACCATGTTTCTTTATTTGTGCCTATCGTTGTTGGTATCAAATTAATTTCCTCTTGTGACCACTCAAGAGCTTCACCTCCATATGTTCATGCCAATGACAAAAGCACATATATCACCTCTTCAACCCAAGATTCTGAAAGAGCTACAATCAAACTAAGTAGGATAATTCTACTGAGATTTGTACCACGAGCTAGCATAACATTACAAGTAATTGAGCAGTACTAGTTTTCCATGTCAAAGAGATCATAATAGTAAATGTGGAAAGTGTATTGCTTCTTGATGTCAAAATAAAAACAATTATCTCCAATGTCGAGTCTTCTAGTAAATTCCTGATTATTTTGAGGAAGCCTATGGTTTTCCCAAAAAACACTCTATAATCAAACCTCCTATGAAGGGTTACTTCCAAAGACCTTAATTACTTCACTTATTTGAAGCATTTTATTCATCATCCTGTGCACTCTACCTTCCTAGTTCACATTTCTTTGAGGCATTTTGTCAACCAATTTTCTTAGCTGGTTTATAGTCCTTGGCTTTGAATTCATGTCCATCGGGTGCTCATAGCCACAACATTGATTGTATTCGTAAATATTTCACTGATAGAAATCTGTAAGAGTTGGGGATGCTTTCCAGTGAAAGATTGAAACAAATAATTCCTTCATTGCCTCCATGATATCATGCCGAATCTTCATCTATATTATTAAAGGTATGGATGTCCACATGGAAAGGCACAAGGTAGTATTTCTCTAAATGTTTCATCATGTAGTTTGCATTCAAAATGGTTATCTTTAATATTTTTTCATTCCGTACAAGTTTCTAACAAATCCCTCGTGCAAATCCTACCATATGGCATTCCATGAGACAACCTTTTGTTGAGGAATTCTATTAAACAGTTCACATGCTTTGTCTGAAACCCCACTTCTTTGAGGAATTTTTTCGAACAGTTCACACCCCCTTCTACAGTTCAAACCAAAGCATTTCCAACTACATGAAGATAATTGATGCTCGTGTTTTTCCCGCATGGAAAAAAATCTGCTTTGCATTACAAAATATTTTATTCTTAGCTAGCAGTTGCTTTAAAGTAGTTTTTTTTGTTTTAAAACTTTATTTTCTTTTCTAGCGAATAATGCATGCTAAGCATGCTCTTTTTTTTGTTGTTAATGTTATGTTTAGGTGCATCATATTGTTTTTTTGAGGTGCAGAAAACTCTATATATGTAGACTTCTATATTTCATTTTCTCAAGTAGTAATAAAGAAAATTTATGTATCAAGACAGTTCAGAAATATAAAATAAATTTGTCTTCAAGAAAATCGTTGAATGAATTATATTTTTTCATGTATGTTGAGAGGTTTTAAGAGGATAGTAAATGATTTATTTTATCACTATTTTCATTGTTGTTAGTTTGTTTTCTTTATTGTTCTGTTTATTCAATCAGTTGGTTTAGGAACAAGAGCTATATTCAATTCTACAATTGGTATCAGAGTAGGTATTTTTTTGGGCTTAAGATCTAATAGTTGGAATTTCAACAAATATCGTCATGTTGAATTCTAACATTTTTCCCATTCCAAAATTTGATGGAAATGAGTATGATTATTGGTGCATAAAAATGATGACTTTTTTGATAGGAAATGATTTGTGCCCAGAAATTGTTGAATCAGGTTATGTAGAGCCAGTTGATTGGAATGCCCTCACAGCCAATGAAAGAATAGCTAGAAAGGAGGCTAAGAAGAAGAACTCACAAGAATTGTTTCATATTCAAATAGCTCTAGATAAGAGTCTATTTCCTAGAATTACAGGTGCAACAACAACTCAGGATTCTTGGAAGACTCTAAAAGAAGCTTACCAAGGTAGTGATTAAGTCAAAGTTGTCAAGCTATAGACATTTAAGAGAGAATTTGAGAATTTAAAGATGCAAGAAGCTAAAAGTGTTAGTGAATATTGTGTTAAAGATGTGGTCAATAAGATGGCTACACTTGGAGAAATTGTGAACAATGAGGTTATGAAAAAAAAGGTGTTGAGGACTCTCACACCAAGATGGAACCATGTTGCCATAATCATAGAAGAAAGCAAGGATTTGATAACCCTTAAGTTTGATCACCTCGTTGGATCTTTGATGTCTCATGAAGAAAGACTAAGAGATTCTTTTGGAGAAAGTGTTGAGAAAGCTTTTTCCTCCAAAGTACAAATCACAAAGAATGAAGATGGCATCAATAGTAACAAAAACAATCAAGACCAAGGTAAAGGTCAAAATCAGAATAATTCAAGAGGTAGAAGCAAAGGTGGCTCAAGAGGAATAGGTTGTTCTAGAGGAAGAGGTAGAGGCAGATTTGATAAAAGAAATGTTCAATGTTACCATTTGAATAGGTATGGCCACTTTGAAAGAGATTACAGATTAAAAGAAGGTAAAAGTGTTAATTATGCTCAAGAAGGTGATGAAAATCCTCCAAATAATTTATTTTTATCTTATGCTAAAGGTGAGAATACTAGTAAAGATGTTTTTTGTAACAAAGGATGAAAGTTTCAAATACAAGATTCAGTTTAGTGATGATAAATCATTGGAGGTTGCTGCAAAATGAGCTATGGAGGTCCACACAAAAGAAGGTATAAAGAGTGTTAAAGACATTTATTACACTCCTAAGCTAAAACATAATTTGTTTAGTGTTGGACAATTGTGTGAGATGAACTATAGAGTTGTCTTTGAAAATAAGAAATGTACAATTTATGATAAGAGTCAAGGAAATATAGTGGTCACAGTTGTGCCTATGACAAAAAATAGGATGTTCCCATTGAGATTTGGTGAACATACCAGCAGCCTTGCCAATATGGCATATGAGGATAAAAGTTGGTTGTGGCATCTCAACTATGGGCATTTAAATTTTCATAGTTTAAAGCTTCTGACCTCACAAGCATTAGTTTCTGGTTTTCCCAAGGTTGAAGAGCACAAGGAGGTTTGTGAAGGATGTGCTAAAGGAAAGAATGCAAGGGAAAAGTTTTCAGAAGGCACTGCATGGAGGGCCCATCACCCCCTTCAACTTGTTCATTCTGATATGTGTGGTCCTATGCAAACAAAGAGTTTGAGTAAGTCATCATATTTTATCGCTTTTACTGATGATTACTCATGAAAATGTTGGGTGTATTTTTTGAAGGCTAAGGATGAAGCCCTTGATACATTCAAGAGGTTTAAAACACTTGTGGAAAATGAGAAAGGGTGAAAAATCAAATGTTTAAGGACTGATCGTGGAGGAAAATTTTGTTCAAGAGCTTTTAAAGATTATTGTGATATGCATGGCATCAGGAAGAAACTAACCACTGCATACACACCTCAATAGAATGGGGTAGCTAAAAGGAAAAATAGACTATGGTAGAAATGACAAGGAGCATGTTACAAACCAAGGGATTGAGTAACTCTTATTGGGGAGATGCAGTTGCTACAACAATGTACATTCTCAATCGAATTCCCACTAGTGCACTTGAGAAGACGACTCCTTATGAAGCATGGTATGATAAAAGGCCTAATGTTAATCATTTCAAAGTTTTTGGTTGTTTGGTATGTCCATGTACCTGATTAGAATAGAGAAAAGTTAGATTCAAAAAGTGATTCATGTATTTTTGTTGGGTATAGTGAGGAAAACAAAGCTTATAGGTTATATAATCCTCTCACTAATAAACTTATTTTTTCAAGAGATGTGATTTTTGATGAAAGGGGAGTTTAGCGTCATCAAAAAGGCCATATGGAGAAGTCAAAATCTATTTTGAATGATGATATTAATCATGAACAACCCACTAATTTTTTTGTTCCAAGTGCTATAAATCCACCAAGTATCCTCTTTATCTAATTCTTCAAGTCCAAGTTCAATTCCAATTGCAAGTCCAACTTCAACTCCAAGTTCTAGAAGGAAGGTAAGAATTTTGAGTGATATTTATCAAAGGAGTGCAAATCAAGCATATGAAGAAAATCCAATAGGTGAGATAGTTAATTTTTCTTTTTTACCATATCATGATTTTCTTTTCTTTCCTTTTGGGGGTTGGGATAGATGGTGGTTTGCCAAGAGGAAAATTTGGAAAAAATTGGTTTTGGGTTGCATGAACTAGATGTTGAACCATAGGGGAGTTCGGCCAGAACCCGAGGGGTTCGAGAACCCACTAGCTATTAGACCCACATTTCCTTGAAAAAAAAGGAAATGTGCATATTAGGGGTTATGAACGGGGTTGAATGAACCCAGTTCGCTAGAACCCTGGGGTTCGCTAGAACCCACAGTTCTAGCGAACCCCTTTTTCCCTAATTTTTTAATTTGTACACACAAAAAACCTAAAATTTTACGCTTTCAAGCTCCGGTTGGGGATGAAAATGGGGGAATATTTAGAAACCAAACTTGGAATCGAGTAGCCTTCAGAACGAGCTATCCAATGAATATAATTTTAGTATGTTTTGGTTTTATTATCTATCTGTTTTTAAGTTTTATTAAATATAGGTTTTCATTGAAAACAAAAATCTCTGTTCTGCACAAGTGGAAAAATAGAAGATTATAAAAAAAAAATTAAAAATATGAGTGCACCAGATATTGAAGTCCTTGATCCAACAAAAAAAAGAGATAATTTTGATACATACAGTAAAAGTTATGCGTTATACGATCGCGCTAGGTCTGAATTGTCATTTGATTGACTTTTGAAACTTGATTAAAGAAAAAATATTCAATAAAAAACTATCTAACCAAATTGGAAGCACTAGATATCAGAGTTAGAAATCTAAATTTGAAAGAATTGGAATTTTATCCTTCATGGAAAAAAAGTTATGCGTTATCACGTGTGCATCACTTTTAAAAATGTATTTTGAAAAAAAACCAATTTTTGTGGGAGATGGAAAGAAGTGCAATCTGATTCCAAAAGAATTGAAAAATATTTTTAGAATCTACAGACAAAATGTGACAAGACTCTAGTTTACATCATCTTCAAATTCCTTACGGTTTAATCGCTATAGGTGCCCAAATGTGGCGTTGTGTTAAAAAAAATATCGGTGTCCAGTTAGGCCAAAAGTGTAAACCACTATTGTGGGATCACCCCAAAGGTTGATTTTGAACCATCATGTTTTTAAGAAGCATGTACTAATGAGGTTTGGATTCAAGTAATGCAAGAAGAGATGGATTCTATTCATAGGAATGATGCTTGGGAGCTTACAGAGCTTCCACATGACAAGAAGAAGGTTGACACCAAATGGATCTACAAGACTAAGCATAACAGTGATGAAAGTATTGAAAGGCATAAGGAAAGATTAGTTGCTAAAGGCTTCACACAGAAGTATGGGATTGATTATGAAGAGACATTTGCACCAATTGCAAGACAAGAGACCATCAAAATGTTGATTTCATTAGTACGTCAAAAGAATTGGAGCATACATCATATGGATGTGAAAAGTGTCTTCTTGAATGCATACTTAGAAGAGGAAGTATATGTGGAACAACCACAAGGTTTTGAAATGAAAGGAAAAGAGAATCATGTCTAAAAATTGAAGAAGGCTTTGATGGATACTTTCAGGATAATGGCTTCAAGAGAAGTAAGAGTGAACCAACCCTTTACTACAAACAAGAAGGTAATGATATTCTTATTATAAGTTTGTGTGTTGATGATTTGTTGTATATGGGTAGTAGTTCTAAGATGAAAGATGAGTTCAAAATTGCTATGATGAAAGAATTTGAGATGAAAAATCTTGTTCTCATGAAATATTTTCTAGGAATGAAGGTTTATCTATGTAAGAGTGAAATTTTCATTTGTCAGACCAAATATGCAAAAGAAATGTTGAAGAAGTTTGACATGGTTAATTGTAAACCATACTTCACTCTAAGTTCTCATGGAGTTGTGTTGTGTAGGATTGATGGTGCTAAATTAATTGATGAGATAGCTTATAGAAGCATAGTTGGGAGTTTGATGTTTCTAACCCACACAAGGCCTGATATTGCATATTCAATTTCACTTGTTTCAAGGTATATGACAAATCCATTGGAAATACACATGAAGGCAGCTAAAAGAATTTTGTTGTATGTGAAATGCACTCTATATTTTGGTATTCATTACTATTCTTCTAAAAGGTTCAATCTTGTTGGCTTAGTGATTCAGATTGGGGAGGTAGTATGGATGACTGTAAGTCTACATATGGAAATTGTTTCTCTTTTGGTTCTGGTTTGATTACTTGGAGTTCCAAAAAGCAAATCATGGTTGCTCTCTCATCCATAGAAGCAGAGTATGTAGTAGTCACATCAACAAGTACACAAGCTTGTTGGCTTAAAAAAAATTTAGAAGAAATTGGAGAGAAGTAGATTCATCCTACAATGATTTTTTGTGACAACATGAGTGTCATCAAGTTAGCAAAGAATCTAGTCCATCATAGCAAAACAAAGCATTTTGATCTAAAATATCATTTTATTTGTGATTTGGTATAGAAAAAGGAAGTTGAATTGAAACACATTAGCACAGATATCTTCACCAAAGCAGTTGCAAAAGTTTAAATTTTGTCACTTCGAGATTAGATTGTGAGCCCTCTAAGCATCAAGGGGGAGTATGAAGACAATTGATGCTCGTGTTTTTCCAGTGTGGAAAAAAATATGCTATGCATTACAAAAAACTCTATTCTTAGCTAGTAGTTGCTTTAAAGTAGTTTTTTTGTTTTAAAACTTTGTTTTCTTTTCTAGCGAATAATGCATGCTAAGCATGCTCTATTTTTTGGCTGTTAATGCTATGTTTAGGTGCATCGTATTGTTTTTTTGAGGTGCATAAAGTTCTATATATGCAGACCTCTGTATTTCATTTTCTCAAGTAATAAAGAAATTTCTATATCAAGACAATCCAAAATATAAAATAAATTTGTCTTTAAGAAAATCGTTGAATGAATTATATTTTTTCATGTGTGTTGAGAAGTTTTAAGAGGATAGTAAATGATTTATTTTATTTTATCACTGTTTTCATTGCTGTTATTTTGTTTTCTCTACTGTTCTTTTTAATCAATCAGTTGGTTTAGGAACAAGAGCTATATTCAATTCTACACTACAATATCTAACTAAAATTCTCCTCAGTTATGCCTTGGATTTCTATACTCCATTCAAATGCACCTCCCATTTTGGCACAGGCATAGAGGATACTGGCAAAGGTTGTAGAGTTTGGTCTTAGATCTAATTCATGGTGCGTGAGACCACATTTCTTCCAGGAAAGTTGTCAAAAAGTTCAGTCACCTTGTCGATGGTTTCACATTTGCATACATGTCTACAAGAGCAATTCCAACAATAATATCTGATATAGATCCCCTCCTCGTATGCATTAATGGAAGCCCATGCCCTAATTAGCAACTTCCCATTTTGATATCGACGCAGGGGATGCTGGTAGAAGTTGCACAATCTAGTTTTGACAGCTACTATTGTATTTGCCTTAATGTTTTTAAAACCTTTTCACAAATTCCTTTTGCATATATATTCATATATATTCCCTTTGAACCATGGTGTTTTATTTTCCCTGTTCAGGCTTGGGGATCTAAAATCGTTTTGCACTTGGAGTATACTTACATTTTGCATTGTGAACCTGCATGTTGCGTTCCGGTGCTACTGTCCTGATTACAACTTGCATTCTAGAGTTTGAAGTCAATTTTAACTGTCTTTATACTTTTGAATTGAAATTTGCAAATCAGGCACGAATTTTGGTTTATATTTTTCCAGTTTTGAGTTTTTCTATAGTTTTCAGCTCGATAAATTTAGACCATTATATATTTTCTATTTGTACTATGACTGCATTGTGTAACCATAGTTTGAAGTTTGAGATTCTTTTAATGAATAGGTCTTATTTAATTTTTTATTAAATTAAAAAGATAATAATACATAATATTAAAAAGGATGAGTGGTATAAAGGCATATCCTCAAAGTGTAAGTGGGATAGAGTCTGAAACAAAGATGAAAATTCAATTAACACTAAGGAACTAAAACATTCCTAGCTGAAGGAGGATCTTTATCATTAGACTTTCCACAAACATATCTAGAAGTAGACACATTAATAGGCTTCAAACTAGTGAGAGCTCTATCCTTTCAGAAGTATCTTTCGAGGTAGGTTGAGTACAAACTATGGAGATGACCAGATAGATAGGTGTAGAATATTTCTTGAATCAGGCACCTAGCAATACCATGCCCATGAGAGAAAATAGAGGCCAATTGAGGAGAATGAAACCATTATCTACAGGCAGCATTATCTTTGATATCCAAAGGCTAAGAGCCATGGGATTGAGAACCTCTTTCACATCTAGAAGAAAGATTTCAACCATGACTATGCTCTCAAAGAGAAAAGGGGCCAAGAGGAGCTTTGAGAACAATCCAAGGAACATTCCCTTAATGGTCCATACCATGCCCATGAGAGGAAATAGAGGCCAATTAAGGAGAATGAAACCATTATCTACCTTTGATACCCAAAGGCTAAGAGCCATGGGATTAAGAGCCTCTTTCACATCTAGAAGAAAGACTTCTACCAAAACTATGCTCTCAAAGAGAAGAGGGGCCAAGAGGAGCTTTGAGAACAATGCAAGGAACATTCCCTTAGTGGTCCAAAAGATAAGCAAATTCAAGTGCAACTTTATGAGCTTGTATCTAAATCTATATAAGAACATTTTAATTAATCATATCTTTAGTATACATAAAAAAAATGATTGTCTGTAGGACAAACAAAAAAAAGTTGCATTTCTATCTTTTCAAATGTTAAAAGATAATTTCTTCCTTGCATGCATGCCAAATCTAAGCATAGTTGAACATAACTATATGCCAAGAAAATGGAGCAAGGTTAAAAGGCCTAAAAATATCATGGATTCAAAGCCAAGCTTCTTGAGCTTTATCAAATCTAAGCATAGTTGAACATAACTATATGCCAAGAAAATGGACCAAGGTTAAAAGGCCTAAAAATATCATGGATTCAAAAGCCAAGCTTCTTGAGCTTTGAGATAAAACTAGAAAAGGTGTTTGAGATTTTCAAAATTTTCAAAAAAGGACAATGAGGATTGAAAATTGCAAAAGAGGCCAAATGAGCATTGAGAGGAAGACTTTGATAGAGAATACACCAGACAAAATGTGCCAACTTAGGTTCAAGAATAGGGGACCAGACACATTGAAAATTATGATGCAATGAGCCAATTGAAGTTGTCAACAATAGTTTAGCTCATCAACCATATGAAGATTAGGTGAAAGCCACGTATATCTCTTATGAGGCTTGTAGTTGCTAAAGGGTGTATCTAGATATCATTTCCAATCCTTTTACCATGACTTAAAATATCTCACACAAAATTTTTGAATCATTTGGGGAGAGATAGTATCAATAACAACTTAAAAATTCTCCTAAATTATCTTGATTAGCAAACCCAAATTACATTTTGAACTCTAGCCAAGAGAGAAATTTATTGGTACCTCAATGAACATGAAATCTAGCTAACACTCTAATACCTTTAAAAAAAATCAAGGCATGAATGTGTAGCATCTTAGCTAGAGGATCAAAGAATTGAAGACCACTAAATAGATTGTTGGGTACTAAAGATGCTATAGATTGTTGGGTAATAGAGATGTAGTGGAAAGGTCATTTTGAAACCATAAAAGCCAATGCTTAATAGCCTCCCAAGCTTTCCAAATTCTTTTAATAAGAAAAATGCTTTGGATTTGGATGGGCTCTCTCATGGTGAGAAGAGTGCCAAAGTCAAGCCCTTTCCAGGCTAAGTCTTCTAAAGGCACACCAAACCCGGTACACTGCTTGATGAGAATTCTACAAAGCTCCATTCCCTTCTTAAAGCTCTAATAATCCACTTAGTACATAATGCAACATCTTACCAATGGATTGGAAGGTCTAACACCAGAATCTTGAGGGAGGCAACAAAATTCCTAAGCAGCCTAGTGAAAACCATGTTGACCATCATTAGACGCCCAAAGAAGATCTCGAAGCTTTTGAGGGAACCTAATAGGAAGAATAATAAACATGAGTGTTCGCTTTCAGAGTGCGGAATATGCCACAAATTTGGGTGTAGCAGTGATGGAGAACAATGGCATCTACTCAAGGAAATATTGGTAGTCTCTAGGAGCTTCTGCTTTGTTGGCATTTTTGTTGCTCTTCAATGTTTCCTAAATCACGAGTTATTTCAACACAGATACATCTTCTTTTCTTTGTATTGCTCTCTTTGATCCTTATTTTTCCTCTATGAAATAATAGGTGATTTGGTTTTCTATAGCCCTTGGTAAAGCTCAAGCTTTGGTCTCCAAGGAAGGTCTAGATAAATTGTAATCCTCTGAGAATGGTACAGGGCAGGGCTAAACACATCAAGATCAAGAAATCAGTCTCTGGTGAGGATATCGTCTTCTGCAGATGACAATAATAAATATAAAAAGTAGATTCATTACATTGCCAATGAGATGTAATGTGCACAGGGAACAAACTGTATGTAATGAAATTAAATATTGATTTTGCTCTCTAGTTCAATTCCAGCAGCTTTGACTTTGTGATTTGTTCTCTTGAAAAACATTGAGTTCCTGCTATAACGAAATTACTAAGGAACAGGGAAATGGCGAACCTAACTATTGAATTCAATAGTCAGCATGAAGACATTTCAAAATACATAACATCTAATCCTACCTTTAATAATATATATTCATTGCTATGAATTCAATGAAACTATAAACCAAGGATTCAGATGATTTTCTCTAGTTGGGAAAATGCCATAGAGGTTGTCCAATTGTTTTTTTCTACAATTGAATTTGTATGGACTGAGAATAGGGATGAATTCTAACAACATATTTTGTGTAGATTGATCTAAACGATAATCAGAATTACATCTTTTAAACCAATGGAAGAATATACAGCAGAACTCTGAAAGCCTAAATCAATTTGGTGTTGACAGGGCTTTTGATAGAGCTGTAAGAGTTGTTTTAGATGTTGTATCTTAACCTGTATATTTTGTGCTACCTTCAGTAGCGTCCAGCCTAAAACTCTTTCCTCTCTTTCTTTTCTTCAGCAAGTAGTCTTACTAGATTTTTGCACATTCCAATTGAAGGTTATCTAGTCACCGGTCGATAACTATCACAGAAACTCTCCATAATAGCTAAACATGGGCAATGACATGCACAGGTACATCTATACACAAACAAATGGGGAAATATACATTGTTCAAATTGGTTCAATTAGTTCAATTAAAGTCATCTTGATAACTCCTACCCATAGATATCTTACAGATTTCATAGTTGCCAATGACCATGAATTTCTGAACCAAATGTTAATTCTTTCTGTATCTGAGGGTGGAATGCTTGGAGGGCTGAAAACACAGATAGACCCAATCATGCTAAAAATAATAGAAACACCACTTTTTGGAAAGTCAAAACACAGAAGAGACTTTATAACAGCACACACAAGAAGCTTACAAATCTGTTGCGCACAAATCAATATATTAAAACATATATGAATCGGCAAAACACAACCAAACAAAAACAATCGAACAGTAAAAGATAAATATTTACCAGACTGTTAACCGCTTCCAAGTAGAATGTCTCTGTGCCTCTGATTCTGGATGCCCTATTTTTTATTTTATGCCGCACATTTCTCACATTTGTCCATGTTTTTCTCGGTCCACACCTCATTTACATGCACGACACCTGTCAATGAAAACGCACGCCACAGCAAATTGAATACCCTGTAAATTTGTGATTAGCCTAAAAAAATATCAGAATGCCTTCCTCGAAATCTTTGCCAGGCTACACGTCAGACTATTTAGCCTTATTGCAGCTCGTAACTCCCATTTCCTTTCTGACAAGCTCTTACCACCAAATTCACACCCAAATTCCCAATGAAGTGGTAAAAAATCATTAAAAAAATTTATGGCCCTAAATATTTGCAGTTTTCTTGCCCAAAAATTAGCATATAAAATAGACATCGAAATTTTTTTCTGATTGGTGGGAACTGTCTGAATCAATAGCAAGTTAGTAGGATCCTCTTTGGTTCCACAGGAATTTCGGTCTTCTCAGGGAAATAGAATATATAGCATATGGCAAATTTATCGTCAGCAATTCACCGCGGCGGAAAATTCACTGAAAGAAAGTTCATTTCAGCAATTCACACAACGGAAAATTCATGCCAGCAATTCATGGTGGCTGGAAATTGCCCATTGGTGAATTGCTGACAATGAATTTTTCTAAAGCAAGAATATATATAACATAATGTTGATTTTTGTAGCTAAAAAAGTGGGATATGGATTTGCTTTAAAGCAACTCAAGATAAGATTTGCTTTTAAACAATTCGAGTTGGATTTTTAGCAACAGCAGGATTTTTATTCTTTAATAGAATGTTTCCGAGTTTGTGAGGATAAGATAAATTTAAGAGTGGGATTTTATTCTTTAATAGAATGTTTCCGAGTTTGTGAGGATAAGATAAATCCTAGAGTGATTTTATGTGTAAATAAAGCCAAAGAAAGCAAGGAAAGATTCTTTCCTTGCACGCTAAGTAAAGCAGCTAGGCTCTATAAATGCAAGATTGCTGTAGCAAACTCATATTGTATTTTCGAAAGAAAAGTTTGCTGTTAGGCTGAATAGAAGATCCAACATTTGCAGGTTTTTCCCCGCATTGGGGTTTCCTGGGTATATCTGTGTTATTGTCTTTTTGTGGTTGGCTTCATGTTATTTTTGCTTCCGCTGTTATTAGTTGTTAATTAACCCAGTTGTATTAATTGTTATAAATCAGATTTCTTTCTGTGAATTTATTGTGCAATTAATCTGTTGCTGGGTTATAGAAATTAACATGGTATCAGAGCTCTAAACTCTGAATACGAAGCCAAGATTTGTAACGCATATTTTTTAAGAAAAAAAAAGTCATCATATTTTCGTCTCCAGTTCTTTTTGTGGCTATGGAAACTAGCGTTCGATATGAGGACAGGCTCGAGGGTGCGTCAAACTTCTTGCAGTGGAAGGTTCGGATTACATCTGTTCTCAAGGAGAACAAGCTATGGACCTATGCTAGCACAGAAGTGACTCCACCAACAAATGATCCTGTTGCCTTAGATTCGCATGAAGTCAAAGAGGCCAAAGCTCAGAGGATTATCCTAGATGGAGTAAGAGATCATTTAATTCCTCATTTATCGGGGAAAGACACCGCCAAGGAGATGTGGGATACGCTCACAAAACTTTATCAGAGCGACTATCAGAGTCGTAAGATGATGCTCAAGGACAAATTGCATAATACCAAGATGTCCAAAGGTGGTGGTTTTGACCTCCACTTCAGTTCGTCGGCTACGTGTCGTGATGAGCCGCCGCTGAGCAGACGATTAAAGAAGATGAGTTGGTGCGTATAGCCTTGAATGGTTTTTCAAAGCACTGGAAAGTGTTTGTCAAGTGTGTTGTCGGCAGAGATCGGCTACCTGATTGGGCAAGACTTTGGGATGATTTTGTTCAGGAGGAGATCCGTGAAGGTGCTCATCGAGGAGATCAGACAAAGAAGGTTCAAGATGAAGAAAATCTTGCTCTTGCAAGCAAGGGTAAGAAGAAGTTCAATAAAGAGCAATCGGAAGGTTCTTCTTCCAAGAGTGGGAAGAAGAAAGATCTGAGCAAGATTAAATGTTTTTGCTGCCATCAGATGGGTCACTATGCCAGTCAATGTCCAAATAAGAAAAATAAGGACAAGCAGAAGAAGCAATTTGCTGCCACAGCAGAGGTGGACGAGTTTGCATCACGATTTGAAAATGAGTTTTCGCTCATTGCCTGTCTCTCAAGTTCAATTGCCAATAGGGTATGGTATATTGATAGTGGGGCTTCTCGCCACATGACGGGAGTCAAAGAATGTTTCACCAAGTTGGAGGAGAAGAAGATGGATTTCTATATTGAGCTCGGAGACAATGCCAAGTACCATGCAACTGGTATTGGCACCGTCAAGTTTCAGAGGGAGTCTGGCAAACCTTTGTTGGTGGAGGATGTGTTGTATGTCCCTGGCATGACAAAGAATTTAATATCGGGCCTTTGAAGAAAAGGGTTACATTGTACCTTTGAGAGGGGAAAAGTCTATATATTCGGCCCCAAAGATTCCAAGATTGCAAAAGTGATTGGTGTCAGGCATGGCAGCTTGTTTCGGTTACAGTTTGAGCCAGCACATGCATTGGTTAGTAGCTGTAAAGGGATAGGAGAATTATGGCACAGGAGGATGGCTCACCTTCACCATGGAGCACTTAATATTCTTAAGGAAATAGTGACAGGGCTGCCTGGGATGAAGACAGAAAAGCATGAGGTGTGCAAGGGTTGTGCTCTTGGGAAATATGCCAAGACCAGTTTTCCAAGCAGCGACACTAGATCTGAAGGGATTTTGGATCTCGTACACTCAGATGTGTGTGGACCCATGTCAACAACATCCTTGAATGGATATGAGTATTATGTTACCTTCATTGATGATTTCTCCAAGAAGACGTGGATATATTTCATGAAGAATAAAGATGAAGTCTTCAGTAGGTTCAAAGAGTTTAAGGCTCTCGTGGAGAACCAAACTAGGAAGAAGATCAAGATACTGAGGTCTGATAATGGAGGCGAGTATACCTCGAATGCCTTCAAAGATTTTTGTGCTTAGGAAGGTATTAAGAAAGAGTTGACAATTTCGTACAACCC